>JAWNOR010000249.1:600000-877500 GCA_035045885.1 Drosophila borealis | reverse complement strand
ACACGGAATTAAAAGACAACTGACAGTACCCTATACTCCGCAGCAAAATGGAGTTGCTGAGCGAGCAAATCGCACACTGGTAGAGATGGCCAGAAGTATGCTAGTACACTCGGGCGTAGATGAAACACTATGGGGTGAGGCAGTAGGGACTGCAGTATACTTACGCAACAGGTCAGAAACCAAGACATTGGCTAACAAAACACCATTCGAGGTTTGGACTGGCAAGAAACCGTCTGTATCGCATTTGAAGGTTTTCGGCTCAAAAGCAATTGTCTTAAAGAAAGGGCACAGAAATAAGTTTAGTCCAAAGGGAATCGAATATGTAATGGTTGGCTATTCGATGGCAGCAAAAGCATATCGCCTATTTTGTCCAGAGTCGAAGAAAGTTGTCGAAAGCAGAGAAGTTATTTTTATAGAAAATAATTTAGGTGGATCTGCAAGCGATAAAAAAGAAACAGTGCTGTTTGATGATTGTGCAACAGTAAATCTGCAGGCTGAGGCTGAGAATGTCCTGCAGACACAGGCAGAGATTGAAATCGGAGGGCAACATACTGAAAGGAAAGATACTGACGAGTATGAGAGTGCAAAAAGTGATGATGCAGAACCGCCCGTAAACTGGGAAGCTTGTGGTCCAGGGCGTCCACGAAAGATAAAAACTGGAAAACCAGGTAGACCCCGCAAGCAGTATAATTGTCTGAATATGCTGAAGGCAGAGGAAATCGTCATTCCTGAAAATTTTAGCGAAGCAAATGAGTCAGAAATGAGCCAAGAATGGTCAGCATCGATTCAGAAGGAGATAAAAGCACTTGAAGACAATAAGACTTGGGAGCTTGTGGAATTGCCAGCGAATAAGAAAGCGATAGGCTGCTAATGGGTCTTTGGCATAAAAGTTGACAAGGATGGCTATGTAGAGCGCTTTAAGTCAAGATTAGTTGCCAAAGGATGTGCGCAGCGATATGGCGTTGATTTCTTTGAGACGTTCTCTCCAGTTGTGAGATACTCGTCTGTACGAATGATTATGGCATTGGCAGTCGAACATAAGTTGTTTGTGCATCAGATGGACGTGTCTACTGCCTACCTGAATAGTGAGCTTTCAGAGGAAGTTTATATGAAACAACCGGACGGATTCGTAAGCGATGAATTCCCTGATAAAGTCTTGAAACTAAAAAAATCTCTCTATGGGCTAAAGCAAAGCGGTAGAGAGTGGAACAGTAGACTGGACGCAGTCTTGAAAAAACTGGGTTTTACTCCATGTGTCAGCGAGCCCTGCGCAATGGGCAAGGTAAAATTAATATAATTGCAGTTTATGTTGATGATATTTTACTTGCCAGCTCAAATAAAGACGAATTGTTGAAAATCAAAGCTTCCATTGCCAGGGAATTCGACATTGTTGATGGCGGCCAGCTCAACCATTTCTTGGGCATAGAAATTGAGCGCGAAGGGGAGACTGGAAGCATAACAATCGGCCACAAGCAGTATGTGGAACAAATGCTACATACTTGGGGCATGTCAACGTGTAGGCCTGTAGCTACACCACTGGATGCAGGTCACCAAGTCAAATGTGATGACGTCAACTGCGAGATGGTTAATGAAAAGAGCTACCAATCATTGATAGGTTCTTTGATGTATTTAGCCATAACAACCAGGCCGGACATACTACATTCGGTAGCGAAACTGGCACAACGAAACGCCAGCCCTCACAAGGAGCATGAAGTTGCAGCGAAGCGTGTGCTAAGGTATTTAAAAGGCACGGCTAATATGAGACTTCATTATCAGGATACTGGCAAGCAGATCTATGGATACGTCGACGCAGACTGGGCGAACGATGCTGTAGATCGAAAATCATATAGTGGATATGTCTTTATTGGTGCAGGCAGCGCGATTTCGTGGGAATCGAAGAAACAAAGTCTGGTGGCGTTAAGCAGCACTGAAGCCGAATATATTGCCTTATCTACCACAGCAAGGGAAGCAACATATTAAAAAATTGTTGCATGAAATGGGATTTATTGAAACCAAGCCTATTTTATTGTATTGCGATAATCAAAGCGCACAGTGCTTAGCTAAAAATCCAATTTTACATAAACGTAGTAAGCACATCGACATAAAGTTTCACCATGTACGCGAGCTATATTCTAAGAACGAAATAGATGTTAAATATATAGGTACTAATGATATGATTGCCGATGTACTAACTAAAAATTTGCAAAAGAACAAGCATGTAAAATGTATTAATGAAATTAATTGTTATTAATAAGTTTTCAAGTATGTAATTGTTGAGAAGGAGTATTGAAATATGCATAAGTTTTTCGGCAACAACTAATATTTGAATCCTGGTCACACTTAAGTCTTTTGTTTTGCTTTGTGCTTATTTTTATTCTTAAGTATACCAGTCTCTGTCGCTTATGAACTACCGAACAATGTAGACGTACAGATGCGTAATAAAAAGAAAAACCTATTAATCCGGTTCAGTTTCCTGTTTAGTTCCACTTTAAAAACATTATATAACCAACAATTATTATTATTATTATTGTTATTATTATTATTATTACTATTACTATTACTATTACTATTATTATTATTATTATGATTATTATTCTTTTTATTATTATTTTTATTATTATTATTAGGATTATTATTATTATTAATATGATTATTATTATTATTTTTATTATCTTAACTATCATTATTTTATTATTATTTTTATTATTATTATTATAATTATTATCATTATAATTATTATTATTATATTTATTATTATTATTATTATTATTATTATTATTATTATTTTTATTATTATTATTTTTATTTTTATTATTATTTATTATTATTATTATTATTATTAATATTATTATTATTATTATTATTATTATTATTATTATTATTATTATTATTGTTGGGATATTTCTGGTGTGCCTAAGATGCACATAAATAAAAACACACGTAGTGGTTCGGTTAAACGTTTAATAGAAACTTCAAAGCATGAGTACAAAAATCTGAACAAGTACTCAATTACAGAATGAGTACTATGCTGATACAATGTTGCCAGATTATAAAGAAGCTTAACAGCTTATTGTAACTATTTTAACATTTCTTCTTAAGCTAATTATAATCAGTAGCAAAATAACAAATTTAATTCAATCCAAGTGTTTTTACAAAGCCTACGTGCTTTTGCTTACTTAAACATTTTGTTAGTATATCTGCAACATTATTATTTGTAGGTACGTATTCTAAAGCAATATCATTACATTGTACCTTTTCACGTATAAAATGATACCTTATGTCTATGTGCTTAGTGCGCTTATGATGGACTGGATTTTGCGCAATATGTTGCGCGCTTAGGTTGTCGCCACATATAGTCAACGGCTTTGTATCCTTTGACCATCCCATCTCACTAAGTAGCCTGCGTAGATAAACTACTTCTTTGGCAGCCATGGACGAAGAAATATATTCTGCTTCAGTGCTGCTCAATGCGATAACGCTTTGCTTTGATGAAGTCCAAGAGAACGCACTGCCTGCCAGGAAAAATGCGTAGCCACTATAGGATCTCCTGTCAAGCCGATCGTTGCCCCAATCTGCATCTGCATAGCCTTTTGGTGGTTTGCCATTTTTACGGTATACTAATTTCATATTCTTTGTACCCGCAAGATATCTTAGAATGTGCTTTGCTGCAGACTGGTGTTCTCCATGAGGATTAGCATTTCTTTGTGATAATTTGTTTACAGAATGCAAAATGTCTGGTCGGCTCAAAACTGCTAAGTATATAAGCGAACCAATTAATGACTGATATTGCGTAATATTTACCTTTACACAAGTATCGTCGTTGCAGTCCACTTGAAAACCTGGGTCAAGAGGTGTGCTTACTGGACGGCAATTGCTCATGCCATACTTGTCCAATAGGCCTTGAATGTGCGTTTTCTGGCACAGCGAAACGGAGTCTCGATCGCCGTCGCGTTGGATTTCCATGCCTAGGAAATAGCTAATGGGGCCTCCATCGTGCATTTTAAAATTTGATGCAATCTTCTTTTTAATCACGGCTATGTCATCTTCGCTGGGACACACCATGATTAAATCGTCGACGTAGATAGCGATGTAGCTGAATTGTTGTTGCTTTTGCTTGACGTATAAGCATGTTTCATTTTTGCATCTTTTAAAATCCATGCTTCCTAATACCTCATCGAGCGTATTGTTCCAAACTCGTCCGGGTGGTTTAAGTCCGTAAAGTGCCTTTTCTAGTTAGAGGACTTTATTTGGATGCTGATTGTCAATAAAATTCGGCAGCTGTTTCATGTACACAGTTTCATTAAGCCTACTTTTTAAATATGCATTTGAAATGTCGACTTGATGCATATACAGCTCTTTTTCGGCAGCTATTGCTAATAACATGCGAATAACATGTTGTACTACAGCTTCAACTTGTGGCAGCGTTACTTGGTCGTTGTCGTCATCGTTGCTCTCTTCTTCTGGATCGCTTGCGCTCACAAAATCCTCCTCTTCTTCTTCATTTGAGTCACTGTTGTACTCTTGCGCCTCGGCAGGTTGCTCTGGGTGGTTTTTTGCAACCTCATGATTTGACTCAAATGGGATAATGTACGTCGTGAAAGTGTTTCTGTCTGAATTACTGCATGCATCAGTTGTTGCTATGTCAAACTCACCTTCAATGAATTTGACATCCCTTCTTTCAATAACTGTTCGCTTCTCGCGATCATATAGGCGGTATGCCTTTGCTGTAAAGGGGTAACCAACAAAAATGTACTCCTTGCCCTTTGCTTGGAACTTGCTTTTTCTGACTTTGTCGAGTGCAAATGCCCGCGAGCCAAATACTCTCAAGTGCTGTACTGATGGCTTGCGATCCTTCCATACCTCAAATGGTGTGCTTCCATCTAATGCTTTTGTGGGACATCTGTTGCGCAAATAAACTGCTGTTGCAACAGCCTCTGCCTACAAAAATTCTTCAAGCTTTGAATGAATTAGAAGACTTTTTGCCATTTCAACGATGGTCCGATTAGCACGTTCGGCCACACCGTTTTGTTGCGGAGTGTAAGGAACTGTTAATTGCCTTTTTATACCGCACTAAATCAAAAATTCAGTGAATTGCTTATTCACATACTCTGTTCCATTGTCGCTGCGCACAGCCTTTATTTTATTTCCTGTTTGGCATTCTACAAAAGTTTTAAACATTTTAAACTTCTCAAAGACTTGGCTTTTTGAGTGCATAAGGTAAACAAATATCTTGCGTGAGTAGTCATCAATAAAAGCTACGAAATATTGATTGCCTGCAAGCGACTTAACATTCATCCGACCACATATGTCTGTATATACTAAGTCCAGTACTTGCTTTGAGACACGATTCGCTTTCTGTGGGAATGGCAATGCACAAATTTTTGCTTTATTACATGTATCGCAATTTATTTCTAATTGTATATTTTCAACTTTCATACCACGCACCAGTTGGCCAGGTGGCCAAATCTATTGTGCCTTTTTATGGAAGATGAATCAGAACTATTTAGCATATGAACCTGATCAAGACTATGTTTGTAAACATACAAACCATTTTCGTGTCTTGCCCTTATTATCTCGTTGCCTTCTTTGTCTTTTATCAGCGCAATTTTCCCTTTAAATATGGTAGAATTCTCGAACTTTGCTGCAGCACTTACTGATAAAAAATGCATGCTTAAGTCAGGGACATATAAAACATTTTGCAGCTTTAGTTTTATTCTATTGCAGTGCAACTCAACACTGCCACTGCCGGGTGAATCGATAAACTTATTTGCGGCCAACATTATCGACGTCTTTTTATCAGCACCACTGTCAACGCACCAAAAACTCTTTAGCTTCTCCTTGACACAACTGTGCATTAAGCATAGAGACTTTTCGTCCTTTTGGCTCTTTTTATCACCCTTCTTTTTATTTCGGCAATCGCTCGCTGGATGCCCTTCTTTTTCGCAATTAAAACATTTGCCTCTGAATGGCTGCTTACTGCTATTCTTTCTGCCTATGCTTTCGACACTGTTGCTGTCCCGCGGTCCATTATGTTTGTGTGTAAATTATGTATTATGTTGTCCCTTAGGATGATGATGACCCAGATCCCCTTATGTTGGGAAGGCTTTGTCCTTCCTTTAGTTACCGGCCTTGTGTGACGGCCAAGTGCCGGAGTATATTATATTTAGCGTTTGCTTTTTTCGAGAGACAATATAAAACTAAAGTACAAATTGTACAAGTACCCTAAGCCTCAATGCATAACGCCATCAAAGCATGGTCGGCAAGCCGACTCAGCATTCCATGCAGTGCAGCGCGGCACTTCGAATTTGAAGTGTCAGCTTACCACTGCTGGCCGTTCTTAGCGCAGAGCGCTGAACTCAGTTCTGGCGCGTCAGCATATTTTATATGAAGCTACTTAGTTGCTAGGGCAATATATTGTACATAATTATGCTTAGTTGTTAACTACCCCCCCCCCCCCCCCCCCCCCATGGTCATGTCGAAGTTGTAAATCGCCTTCTGCATCTGCAGGGAGGCTCGTCTTCTCCTTAGTGCCAGAAAAAGGATGAGGGAGCCAAACATTCCGACGTTCAAAACCACACCAGCCGCGAACCAGATCCTGGGCGAGCCTTCTGCGTCCACCTCTTCTTTGAAGCCTTGGATGAAGCGTAGGTTGTCGTTGTTCATGCGGTGTAGAAGGGGTATGCTCAATACAGGGTCGTGGCCGACGATGTTCAGCAGTGGTGACCTCACAATGCCAGGCTGCTTGCTTAGCGCCTTTCGCAAGTTCACGAACTCGGTGTCGTTGATGGTTGCCGCCTGTTCGAAGGTTACCAGGTGCGTTCCTGAGACGCAAACTTCCGCGCCATTGTCTGTTCGGATGCGGGCTGTCGCTTCGTTGATAATCATGACACCGTTGCGTGCGGCAATGGGCCGTGTTTCCCGCGTGGAGTGATCGCGCACAGGTTTCTCGCCGGGATCGTTCGCAAAAGGTGTTGTGCGTGGTCTCTGTGCATTCAGTGACCGCGAAGGTGTCTTCTGCGCACTCAGCCAATGTGTCTTCGTCGAGCTGTAGTATGGTTTGGTTGTGGGATACTGGGTAGACGGTGACCTTTTTGCACCTGAACTTGACTTTTGGATAAGCTATCAGTATAAGAATGATGTTTTCGGACTGGAGGACTCTGATTTTAGAAGCTTCAATTAAGCTAACTATTGGGATATCTTGTTCGACAAGTGAATTCAGATCGGCATGATCAAGGATCGTGGGGTTTACTATATCAGATTTAGCCAAAGTAATGGTGAGGATTAAATTTTGAATTTCTGTATTTAACATTCTATTTCTTGCCAAGAGGGCTTTGAACAGATGTGGGGTGTCAACCAACTCGTTTTTTCGGGCCTGGATAATCTTGTTGATGGTGTCAGTCAGTCTGTTTATCTGGTTTTGCGTTTCGGAATTTATGGTTATTTGCCTAGAATTTGACTCCACTAGTTGAGCCTCTGTGATCTTGATTTTCAGGAAATCTGCGGCATAAGGTGTGCCTGCAACCACCTTCAGTGCTGTCCCTAAAAAGTCTAAGCTTCTCGCAAATCTGTGGTGCACTTTGAGTACGGACAACAGGGTTCTTAGATGATCTGTATCAACATCTAATAACTTACGCATATGTGACTGGGGAAAGGAATCGGACAACTCCTCTGTCTCATCTATCATGCTAATAAATTCTGAAAGATTGCTTGAGTGCTTCAAGCAGTCTCTTTGTTCAAACACCAATACCTCACCGTCCAAAACAGGGATGTAATTGGCATGCGAGAAGTCGGTGACCCGAGCATTAGCTGCTGCTAAGGTAACAAGCATCGTGAAGGCGAACCTGAAATTTAAACATAGTGTAAAAGGGGGTGCTTAAACTGTTCTTACTAGCTATTGTAAAGGGAGAACCTATTTGAGGTTGTCCTTGTGGACCACCCTCCCTTTAATTAGAACAGACGTTGCTAGGTCTGCTTCAACCGTTTGCTCCGAGCATAACGGGGTCAGTTTGTTTCCTAACCTCCTATTGTTTTTCTAAAAGACTTTTTCACCTACCTCAAAAATACGGTTTTGTCTGGCAGCATTACATCTTTTGATGTTGTCTTGTTGGGCTTTCGCCAACCTTTCTTTGATGCCAGAGCGAGACTCACGGGTGACTGAGTGTAGGGTTTTGTTGTACTCTACTGTCGCCTTCAGGATTAATTCTATCGTGTCGCTGATTTCTTTGTCTTACTTTAGACATCTGGCGATTTCGGCCAAGGTGCTATGGAACCGTTCCACTTGACCATTAGACGAGCTATGAAGCGGGGGCGCATTCACAACGTCAATGTCGTAGCTGTTTCTGAGCATAGAGGTAATGGTTTCAGTTAAACGCGGCCTCATTGTCTCAAAATATTGTTTTGATTTTAGGAAAGATGTTTACAAGCTGCAACAAAGGCCCTGTAATGTCAACTATTGTTCTGGACAGTATTGGTTGAACGACCGCGAATTTTGAGAACTTGTCAACACATGTTAGGAATTGCTTCCGATCGGTTGAGAAGATGTCTATGTGCAACATTTCGCCGGTGTAGTCTGGGATGGGGGTTTCCCCCGAGCTCCTATTTTTTAGGGTGCCTGTCATATTTGGCTTTGGTGCAGACTTTGCAGTTTGCAACGACTTCCTTGGCTAAGCTGCTCATCTTGGGAAAATAGTAGTCGCGAAGGACCTGTTTGATATTTTCCTGCGCCGCTCTGTGCGCACGATTGTGCACAACTGTGACAATTTCCACCTGCTCACTCTTATCGGTTACGTCTTGTACAAAGTTCTTGCAGTGACGAAATTGGGTGGCCGGAAAGTGGGCGTCGTGCTGGAAACTTGCTAAAGTGGGCAGGTCGCAGTGTATAGCGTTTACGACACCCGTGTTTACCACTTCTTTAAGTGTTTTTAAGATGCTGCTCTTGTTGGTGAAATTGATCAAGTGGCGCGTCTTGCTACGAAACAGCAGTAGATTCCGCTTTAGAGGGAAACGTGCTTCCTACAGAACAATTTGGTTTCTGAAGCAGTTTAGCGGTTTATCCGTAGCCTCGATCGTGTAGGTCAGTGAGAGTTCGCTGTGAATGGTTGCAGCGTCTGATTGAGGCTCATCTTGCAGGGCGTTAACGTTCTGCCTGGAGAGGGCATCGGCAACTAAGTTTTCTTTGCCTGGTTTATAAACAACTTTGACATTATGTTGGTCAATGTATGCCTTCCATCGTTTTATTTTGGAATTGGTATTCTTATCTGCTACTGCGAACGTGAGAGGCTGGTGGTCAGTGAAAATGTTAATTTCCCTGGACCCGTACAGGAAGTTCTGTAATTTGCAATCAGCAATTCCCTTTCATTGGTGGCATAATTTAGCTCGGCCTGTTTCAGGGTGCGAGATATCATCGTAATCGGTCTACCCTCTTGGGATAGTACCGCGCCAATGCCGCTAGCTGATGCATCGGTGGTGAGGTCAAACGGCTTTTTGAAGTCCGGGTACATGAGTATGACATCTTCTGATGCCAAAATGTTGCGCAGACGTTCAAATGCGTTACGTTGAGTCTCGTTGAACTCAACAGCAATTTTTTTGACATATGCTTGCTCACCGAGCCGTTTTCCCCTTTCAGTATGTCCGTTATCGGACGGACTATAGCGGCAAAGTCTTTGATGGAGACCCTATAGTAACTTGCTAACCCTAGGAAAGCTCTAACGCTGTGAATGTTTTTCGGCCCAGCGTATTCCTGCATGGCTCTAACTTTTTGTGGATCGGATTTTGTTCCGTCCTTGCTTACAATGAAGCCGAGGTATTCCACGCTTTGCTTAAAGAACCTAGTTTTCTCCTAGCTAACTCTCATGTTAGCATCGATTAGGCACTTAAGCTCAGTATCGATGTGGCGGACGTGGTTCGTTTCGTTTTTTGAGAAGAGTATGACGTCATCTACATAAACGTAACATGTTTTGCCAATTTGTTCCCTCAGAACATCGTCTATGCACGTTGGAAAATGCTGCTCGCATTCTTTAAACCGAACGGCAGACGGCAGAATTCGTATTTGCCGCTGTTTATAGAGAGCGATGTTTTTTCGCAGTCATGTTCCGCAAGGTAAATTTGGTGGTACCCTGACTTCAGGTCGAGGGTGGTAAAAAATTTTGCATCGCCAAGGTTCGCTAGAATCATGGGAATGCTGGGCATTGGGTAACGGTCTGGGATGGTTCGTTCGTTCAGTTTCCTGAAATCGATGACCAACCTTTTGTTATGGTTACCATAGGCATCTGTGCCTTTTTTATCAACAACCCAAGTCGGGCTATTGTAGGGGAACCTTGTGGGCCTGATAATGCCGTCTTTCAGTATTTGTTTGACTTCGTTGTTTACAAAATCTGAGACACCCATAGGGTTTGGGTAGCCTCTGGAGTACACCGGCTCATTGTCTACTGTACGAATCGTAGCAGTGACAGCGGTGTTGAAAGGTAGGGCTTCGTTGGCTGTTGAAAAAGCTTTTTTCCTCTTAATGATCATGTTCCTAAGCTCCTTTTTAATGGAGTCAGGAACTATGATGTTATTGACATTGGTGAAATTAACATCAGCCCAGTTGTAGTACTGAAGTTTTTCAGAGGTGCCCTGGTATTCTAGCAGAGAACACTCTCTGCTAGATTAAGCTTAACTCCGGCCTGTGTTAACAAGTCGAAGCCTATAATAGCGTCAAACGAGCTGAGAGTGTCTAGAAGAAAAAATGGGGAAGTGTGCCTGAAAATGTTCATCAGGAACTTTTGCTTAATCTGGGTGGAACCGTGTATGGAGTTCACCGAAAATGTTTTGGCGACCGGCATTATGGTCTTTAGCTCCTTTACGAGCTTGACATAATTTTTCGCCGCGCCTGCCGTCGTTCGATGAACGGCAACCGGGATTGCTCCCTAAAAAATGAATTGAGTCTTCACTCGGGGCGTACTCATTGTCACTATCATATCATATCACTATCAACCGCCGCTTTCGCCGCCTTTTCTACTTCTGCCTTGAGTTCTTTGGACCCCTCTTGGACAACGTTATTAACACGTTGTCGTCTCGGGCCTGTCGAACGGTCTGAGGAATTACGCCGCTTAGTGGCGTTCGAATCATTGGCCTGACGTTTGCTATAATCGGTACGTTGCCTAAACTTGGAGGATGAGTCAACCTCCATTGGCTGTGGGGCCTGCGCTTGATTGTCATTGTTAACCTGTTCCTAGGCGTTGCCCTTTTGGCGCTTAACAAAGTGTGGGTTCCTATCTTAGTTATGCTCTTCCTTGGTATACCTGCCTTGCTTATTCTGGGAACGACCCTTGCTGTTTTCCGGCCCTTGAGCCCGCTCCTCCACAGCCTTGGCGTATGAATTCGCGAACATGCTCCTCTCAATACTTGACTCCGCCTCTCTGGCCAGAGCCAAAGCAGAAGGTAGGTCTTTGGGCTGTGCAGGGAAAATCACAGCTCTGAGCGATTTTTTAAGACCCGAAATGAAGGCATGCAGGGCGTCGGCTCTAACTTCTGCGTTGAGCAAATCGGCGCCCTCCTGCTCGTGTGACATAACAATTTTATTAGTCACCAGTGTCAGTTTCCTTTCGACTTTGTCGTAATACTGCATGAGGGGCATATCGCCCTGTCTGACCATTTCTAGGCCTTGCCTGAGCAAGCGCAACGATGTTTTATCGGAGTATGTGCAATCCAGCCTGGCCAAAATGGCATCGAAATTAAGCACAGTATTGTATGACACAAGGAGGGCTCCAGCTGAGCCTCTGATTTTGTTTCTCAAGATAGCAACAGCCTGGTAATGTGTAGCGCTGCCGTTGTAGGGTTTGAACATGTCGTACGCAGATAGGGCCGATTGCCTCCATTCTACGTAGTCATTTCGGGAGCCAGTGAGCTCTGGAACAGACTTGATTACGTCGAGTGGAATACTTTCTCAAAAGTGGCGATCTGAGGTGCTTTCACCTGCAAACTCTGCACTTGAGTAACTAACGCATTTATCTGGGACTGTAACTGAGATTGCTGCTGCGCCAATGCCTGTCTAACGGCATTGTCAATGAGTATTTGGATCTGTGTGGGGTCCATGGTGTTATATACCAGGGTACTTGTTAATGGTTGATCTATTCCCTGACCAACTTGTTCCGATTCCCAACTATCCTCGCTATCGTAATCACGTTTCACGTCCCTGTAAGCACCTGCCCAACTCATTGGCTGCTGGTTGGCACTACACAAATATTCTTTTGCCGAACACAAATGATCGGCAGAATTATGAACTTGTCGCGCAAGAGATGGAATGGAAATGTAAAGCAGTACCTTAGGATATGCACTAAAAAATTTATTTATAGCGAAAGTATGCAATATTTATTTATTAAATAGGTATGCAACAGAAAAAATGTTTTCCGCCGAAAGTATGCAATATTTATTTATTATTTGGGTATGCAACAGAAAATTTTTATCCGTCGAAAGTATGCAACGAACATTTTTTTATTGCTTGGGTATGCAACAGAAAATTTATTCTGCCGAAAGTATGCAATGACAAAAATGTAATGCACTTATACGTGGCGACTGATGTAAGTTTACTTTAACACACTTGGGTCATGCCGTTGTTTTTCACTTGTGAACTTACATGACATTAACTCGCTAGTTAGGTTCTGTAGTGGTTGGGCGCCAATTATATATTAAATCGTCCTTTAGGATGATGGTGAACCAGATCCCCTGGTGGTGGTATCCTGGTGGTGATGTCCTAATGGTGATATCCCGGTGCTGTTGCCCGAAGATTACGTTGGGAAGGCTTTATCCTTCCTTTAGTTACCGGCCTTGTGGCTCGGTAGTAAAAGAATGAGTTATTGCGTGACGGCCAAGTGCCGGAGTAATTATATTTCAGCGTTAGCTTTCTTCGAGAGACAATATAAAACTAAAGTACAAATTATACAAGTACCCTAAGCCTCAATGCATAACGCCATCAAAGCATGGTCGGCAAGCCGACTCAGCATTCCATGCAGTGCAGCGCGGCACTTCGAATATGAAGTGTCAGCTTACCACTGCTCAGTTCTGGCGCGTCAGCATTGTTTATATGAAGCTACTTAGTTGCAAGGGCAATATATTGTACATAATTATGCTTAGTTGTTAACTTGTATACACTGCTTCTGGTGTCCCTATGCCGTCTCTGCTAGCTCTTTCTTGCTTTCGCGTGGCCTCTTCTAACATTTTAACCTTGACGACTTCGAATTTGGGAAGCTCATCACGTGTTTCAATCGCTATTACAACATTTTCCCATGTATCTGGTAAACTGCTCAAAAGCATGATGACTTGCAACTCGTCATTGAGCTTGATGTCTAATTCTGCCAACTTTTCAATTTTCTCAACAAATGAATTGACATATGCGACTACATCGTCACCCTGCTGCATATTGAAACGTATTAATTTTTGATATAATTGGACCTTCCTAATCGGTCCAACTGAGACATGAATTTCCTTTAGTTTTTTCCATACAGCTGCAGATGTTGGGCATGACTTGATATGCATCAACTGTGTTGGCTTCAGATTTAAAATTATGTAAGCCATCGCTTTTTGGTCGATACTAACCCATTTTTCGATATCCTCACCATTTCCTTCTGGCTTAACATATTTTCCACCCACAACATTCCATAGGTCCGCCACCACCAAGACACTTTTCATGGCCATATGCCATACGTCATAATTTTCCTCACCAAGCTTTTCTATTTGATGCGACATGTTCATTTTGACAATTTCACCACGTTATTCTTCGCACGAAATAAACTTTTCAAAATTTAACAAGAGGAAGCTTTCAAAAACATAGACACTTTGTGTACTTATTTAACAGAAAACAACGAGACCTGGGCCCATAACCAATGTTGGGATATTTCTGGTGTGCCTAAGATGCACATAAAGAAAAACACACGTAGTGGTTCGGTTAAACGTTTAATAGAAACTTCAAAGCAGGAGTACAAAAATCTGAACAAGTACTCAAGTACAGAATGAGTACTATGCTGATACAATGTTGCCAGATTATAAAGAAGCTTAACAGCTTATTGTAACTATTTTAACAATTAGTATGATTATTATTATTATTATTTTTATTTTTATTACTATTATTATTTTTATTATTAGTATTATTATAATTATTATTATTATAATTATTTTTATTATTATTATTATTATTATTATTTTTATTATTATTATTATAATTATTATTATTATAATTATTTTTATTTTTTATTTTTATTATTATTTTATTATTATTATTATTATTATTAATATTGTTTTTATTATTATTATTATTAATTTTATTGTTATTATTTTTATTAATATCATCATTATTATTTTTATTATTACTATTATTTTGTTTTTTATTAATATTTTTACTATTAAATTATGATTGTACAGGTTCTACACTTAATAGAAATAAAATAAAAAAAAATATTATTATTATTATTATTATAATTATTATTATTTTAATTATTATTATTATAATTAATATTATTATAATTATTATTACTATAATTGTTTTTATTATTATTTTTATTATTATTATTATTTATATTTTAATTAATATTATTATTATTATTACAATTATTGTTATTATTATTATTATTATTATTGTTATTATTATTATTATAATTATTAATTTTATTATTATAATTATTATTATAATTATTATTATTTTTTTTTTTAACGCGAATCCCGATACAACGTACTGCATCCCACCTCCCGCCCAACCGACCGAGGGGCGCAGTCGTGTAACGTACGACACGAAATGCAAAGTAAATATGAAAAAAAAAATATTAAAAAAAAGTCGATACAAACTACGAGTATGTGTACAAATACAATTTCAAATAAAAATAGGACTATCTACTTGCTAAAAAGTTTAGAATAGAAGACTTTTATACGAGGAAGAGAAGCTTCCGAGCAGAATACTCTGTAATGCTTGTTATAGTCATCACAGAGAACCCTGAACGGTTCATGCAAGGCATAATTAGTTGAGCAAAATTGAAGCGATAAAGGTACAAAATTACGTGTTAGTCTAGTAGGGATAGAGAAATTTAATTGGCTAGTCAACACAGAAGAGTCGATTTCACCAGTAATTAATTTATGAATAAATATTACACCCAGCATGGTTCTACGATTAATCAAAGAAGGAAGGTTAATCATCAGAAGTCTACTGGAGTATGACGGTAACCGCAAACGAGAATCCCAATTTAAACCACTAAGGGCAAACAACAAGAATTGTTTCTGAACGGATTCAATTCTGTCCTGATGGGTAGCATATTGTGTTGACCAGATACATGAGGCATACTCAAGAATAGGTCGTACCAAAGATATATAAAGTGTTTTTGTCATGTACGGATCGTCAAACTCCTTCGACCATCGCTTGATGAAACCCATAACTATTCTGGCCTTATTGACCACGGTATTAACATGAGAGTCGAATTTAAGTTTATGATCAAGGATGACACCTAGATTATTAACTTCATTAGAAGTACTATTAACACGCTCAAGCGGTATGCTATCAAGGATGTAAGAAACCAATTGAGGAGGGCTTCTATAGAAGGTCATTACCTTACATTTAGAGCAGTTTAAGTTTAACAGGTTGGCTAAACACCAAGCCTGAAACGCATCAATGTCCGCTTGTAAGAGATAACATGATGCCATATCCTTATATGCAAGGCATAATTTTACATCATCAGCATACATTAATACTCGAGAGTGAGACAGTATTCATCATTGATGAAAAGAGTAAAGAGTAGCGGGCCAAGATGACTACCTTGAGGAACACCGGAAGTCCCCAGAATACGTTTAGAAAATTAATTTCTGAAAAGAACCTTTTGGGTTCTGTCACGCAAATACTCTGAAATCCAGTTCAAAAGATTGACTGGGAAGCCGAGAAGGCTTAATTTTATGAAGCAGCAAGGAATGGTTGACAGAGTCGAAAGCCTTACTGAAATCAGTATAGATGACGTCAGTCTGCTTTCTTTTCTTAAACCCATCAATTACAAACGAAGTAAACTCGAGAAGGTTAGTGGTTGTAGATCTGCGCTTCACGAACCCATGCTGGGAAGGTGAAATAATAGAACTACATAAATGCTGCAGTTGAGATGTTATAATTCTCTCAAAAGCTTTAGGTATAGCGGATAATTTGGAAATACCTCTTTAGTTTTCGACATCGGACTTACTCCTTTCTTATGGAGAGGTATAATGTATGATTCCTTCCAGATGGTCGGAAAAGATGAAGTGCTTACGGACAATTCAAAAAGTTTTAAAACAGGTTTACATAATGCTGCAGCGCAGTATCTAAGCACGCAAGCAGGAACACCATCAGGGCCCGGTGAGTAAACCGGCTTGATAGTATTAAGGTCGCTAAGAAGCGAACTTTCGGTAATAATGGGATTAAAGATGCAGTTTGACCTCTGTAACTGATAAGGATAAGGCTGATTTTTATTATACCTAGAGGAGGAGTAGGTAGTTTGAAAAAAGTTTGCGAACAGATCGGCTATGCCTGGATCAGTGTTCGCGCTCTCATCTGCAAACTTAACCGAAGAAGGCAAAGTAGATGTCTTTCGTTTAGAATTGACAAAGTTAAAAAATTGCTTAGGATTATGTGAAAATTGAAGGCGACAACGCCGAAGGTAATTCTTATAGCAGATGGAATTTTGGGTGGAAAAATTTGATCAGGCAACTGTATAGCGGGAGAAATCGGAGTGATTTCCCGATTTCTTAAACTTTTTATAACACCTCGACTTCACGTTTTTTAACCTTTCTGAAACAACGCATGCGTTCAGCTAATTCCGATTCCTTGATAGGGACTCGGGGTGGTAAATCAATGACCATTTCCAGAGTTGGATGAAAAGGGTCTTCAGGAAGTGTAAGCGGATTGATCCTGTGCACAACACTGTTGAACGAATCCAACACGAAAATTAGATCAAGAGATCTGTTTCTTGAATTGCGCACACGATTAACCTGCCGTAAGGACATTTCATGTAGACCATCAATAAATTCGATTGACGATGACGGCAACAGAAAGTTTGAGTCTGATGGCGATGACCACTCGACAACAGGAAGATTAAAGTCCCCAAGAACTACTAAAAGGTCTCTATCAGAAAGTAGGGAGGAGATAGATTTAATAGCGTTAATATGGTTTTGATAGGTCGACAAATTAGATAGAGGAGGTAAATATGAACATGTAATAAAGATAGAAAAAGTACCAAATACAGCTCATACAGCCACCAACTCAATCTCTGAGATGGAAAGATCAATGCGTTCCGACGAAAGAGCAGACTCGACAGCTATAAGTACTCCTCCGATGCGGGAAGCTCGATCGCATCTATAAGCGGTGTATTTGGAGGTAAAAATTGAAGAGTCTGAGATGTCCGGCTTTAGGTCTCAGTAAAAGCGATAATTTGAAAATTAAAAGCAAGAGAGTCTAAATACAGTTTAGCGTGTTTAGATTTAAGACCTCTAACATTCTGGTAGGCAAGCTCGAAAGATGGAATTAGTTTTTTGACGCAGCAACGAAAGTTGATGCGCCATTAGAAATATGTGGTAATAAAATCGGAGTCCGATTTTTCTTTTTGGCCTTATATTCTTTTACTATTAAGTGCTCCAGCCAAAACTCTTCACAACAAATATCAGTAAATATTTCTGGCGGAACACTTATTTTAAAGGACGCAATATCCCTTTCATAAGCGAACTTAAATTTCCCCACCACTCTAACAGCCGGTGGTCCGGACGACGAGCCTTCTAGCGGCTGTTGTAAATTTAATTGCTGCTGTCGCCTTTTCGGAACACCCACGACAGCGGACGACACGGATAATTCGACTGGTTTTTCTCGTGCCGATGTCACACTTTTCGGGACAGAATCAGTGTCCACAGCAGACCTCACAGCTACCGGATTAACAAACGAGATGAGCTCCTGTGTAATCGGTGTAGTAGGCTGGTGAATTGCAGTCGGAGGCTGAAGGGTATAAGGCAACGGCAAATTACAAGGAGTGGGCTTTTTAGGCCTCAGAGAATCATCTAACAGTTTAAGGCTATTAAATTGGGTGTCCAGGGCTGTGAGCTGATCGTTTAGTTTACGAAAACCAACAATCAGACCCCTAAAGCCACTCCTGATCTGACGCATAAACGCCCGCTTTTCACCATCAATCTCTCTACACGAGTCGCAACTATAGTGCAAACCATTTCGTTTGGCAACAGCATCCCCCACTAAGCCAGTGTAACCCGCACATTTAGAATGCACGACATTATCACACAGCCAACAAGGTATGCTGGATTGACTTGCCGTAATTGGCGTTTGGCAAGTTTTTTTAAAGCAGACAATTTTATGGTCCATTATTATGGGTCTCTACTGTAATAACGCAGCCAAATGTAAAAAGAGAGTTATTTAGATTAGATTAATAGCGTATGGAGCACCAACAAGCGGCAGAAAGTAGAAAAAGATCAAAGCGCAAGTTGAAAAGTTGAGAGAGCGCGAGAGTGCGAGAGTAGTCTATTTATAGATTGCTTGCTTGCCCACGAAATCTTGCACACCAGAGAGGCGATGTGCAGTTAAACATAAACAACAAACAACAACAAGAAGCTTACCCACAGAGCTAAATAGCGCAAGCGCACAAACAAAAATGCACAAGAACACAAGTTTAAAAGAAATAATATTTAAATAACAAAAAATGCACAGACCACAAGCATGCACTCGCGATAAATAAAAAATGAACCGAATAAAATAAAAAATAGCTGCGGAGTCTGCCCTTTCGTCGAAGCTCATTGAGTGTTCCATCTCGGAGATAGATTTTATTGGTGAAAAAAGCATTTAATAGTCTTTGTGTTTTCATTTCTTGTTCCTATATTCCCCCAATATCTAACATGTCTATTTATCTAAGTCATCCATCGCTAGTAAATCTATGTGCTAGTTTCTTTCTGATCTTTCTTACTTACTTACGATTTTAATCTCTCTGTTACCCTCTACATCACATGACTTTATTTTTGGCCTACGTTAGTTGTCCTCATGCAGGCTAATCGTGTGCCTACCAATAAATCGAAATTATGGGATGGTGGCCGCTGTTTCCGATAGATGCCGAGAGTTTGGTCGCAACTAATTCATAATTAAGTCATCATCATACGCCAACTGTGCTATACATTAAAAGTAGAAAAAGTAAGAGAAAATGAAGTTGTTAAAATTAAGCTTTTTTGATTTTGTGTTCATCTTAGGCACAATTTTCAACCGTTGCCGTTTAAAATGAATTTAAAATTTTCTAAGTCAAACAAATTACACATTTTTGTGTGGGGAGCAAGATCACATTTGTTATGCTGGATGTGGGTGTTATGTTTTAATGTGTGCGTCGGGAGCAAAATCACATTTGTTTACGCTGGATGTGATTGGATGGGAAGGGTCAAAGAGTAAGGGGATGGGGCTGGGAAAGGGGAGGGGGAGTGCGTTGGTGACGCATACGCAAGATTTTTTTATACACACCAAATTCTCCGCGGAATCACCGCAAAGTATAATTTCGCGGAAATGGGATACATATCTCCATTCTTCGTCGCTGCTTTTCACATCTTATTAGATCCCTCTGGATGCCTATTATGAGCTGGCCTATACTTCTCCAGTTGTCCTCTCCTTCCAACATGAACGTTACCAGTCCCTCAGGTGGGGGTATGTGTGTGTGTTTTTTTTTTTTTTATACCCGTAAACCATTAAAAATGGGTAAAAAGGGTATTATGTATTTGTGCAAATGTATGTAACAGGCAAAAGGAAGCATATCTGACCCCATAAAGTATATATATTCTTGATCAGCATCAATAGCCGAGTCGATCTAGCCATGTCCGTCTCATTTTAGCTGTAGCTCCTCCTAGTGCCCGCCAGATCGAGTTTGATTCCGATATTCGATAACTTGCCCCGTTTCCAAGTAATCGATAAAAATAGATTGGAGATGGCAAGAAAGCCTCATCTAGATTCTCATCTATGATTGACGAATGCGCTGTCTTTCATCACGACGCAATGATTTGATTATCTCTGCAGCTGTGGTGCTAATAGCAATCTAATTGTTTTGCGAGCTTAATAGGATATCTAGTAAGTCGTTGACTATAAAAGGTCTCCCAATAATTTGACTAAGCTCTTCCCGTTCACCAGAGAATCTTGGACAGACGATAAAGACATATTCAGCGTCATCTATGGACGCTCAACACTGTTAGCAAAACGGGTACGTCTCGTGTTTAAACCTATACAGATAGGATTTTAAGCACCCGTGTCCCGTCTGTAATTGGGTCAGGTAGAAATCAGTTTGACCGTGCTTCCTACTCACCCAAGGCCGTATGTCCGGGATCAGCGCTCGTGTCCAGCTGCCATTGGGAGTAGCTCTCGCCTGCCATGTGTAGTGGCTGATTTGCAATCCCCAAACGAGCCTGCTTGTTGATCAGCTGCTCCCTATAAGCACTGCTTGGCTAATCATATCTCCCACACTCATAAGCTTCTAGTTTGGTACTGCTTTACCGACCGCACTGGAAGCCAGTTCTTCGTTTATTGCACAGCTGAGGGCATGTGCAACCAAATAGGGCGAATAGAGCAAGAGGTAAGAAGATCAGGCCATAGTACCGTTTTAAAGTATAATCGCGTGATGTAGAGCTTTTGAAAGATTTCCTTTATTTTTTGTCTTTGGGAAGTAGTAAAGGTTAAAAGTACAGCACAGCATGTTATTAATATTTGCAGCGTGGACGAGTTAAGTTCATATAATTTTTCATGAAAATTTAAATGCAGATTAATACAGCAAGACGGTAACTTAATTACTATCCGTCAAATCTTAAAATAATGTCGGTGAATTTCTCCTTCCACTTAATTTCCTTATATGCTTTCAACTTATTATTGTACATACATTCTTTTAACTGAAAATTATTTTTGTAAATCGAGTTAAACCTATCTATCTATTAATTGGCATCATGCTCGAAAACGAACAACGCGTGATTAAATGAATTATTTTAGCTTATTTGATATTTCCCAATTCCTCGATTTTTATCTGTCAAGTACCCATGTTAGCCGTTTGCAATTTATAGTGATGGTTTAAGAACATGAAATAGGGACAAGCATCCACATTCAATTTTTTTGTTGCTTGTCATGGTAGGGAGGGTAGAGAGACAGAGAGACGATCAACACCTTAGTTGTCTCACTTAAGCGAAATTGAATAGTTTGAATTAGGCTGTTCGGTCGAAACACATTAAAGGATACACATACTAGGAGCTTCCATTTTAATGGATTTATTTAAATCAGTAATTTTTTTTTTTATCGCACCTAAACTATGTGTTTATGGTAAGTGCAGAAAGGAAAGGAAAAACCCCGACCAGTCCGACGAGCTTTTGTCCGATCATGAGCAAGAAGTGCGAACCTTCAATCCCTATGAACCCGGTTATGCAACAGCCACGGCCGTTTGTTTTTATTTTGGTTGATGGCCAAACAAAATGCAAAAACTGAGGCCGAACCCCACCGTTACACATGCTTCTATAGTTTCAGCCCGCCTTGGAGTTTGGGGCTGCTGCTCATGTCTCCATTGCCAGAAGATCTAGCGGGATCATTCCGGCCAGTACCAGTGCTGCATCTTCAGAGACTGTACGGTAGGAATTGAGGCATCGTAGTGCGCACCTTCGGTATTCTGCTTCAGCCGTAAGCCGGGTATCCTCAGTGATGGCGCCCAGACTGTTGCGGCATACAAGATCGACCTGGCCACACTAGTGATCCGCCACCTGCTCTTCTGCCGCGTTCTCGCATTGTTTGCCATCATCCTGGCTACTGCATTCGCACCTTTCGCCGACTTTCCCCAGACAAACTTCAGATGGTGCTTGAAAGTAATCTGATGGTCAAGCATTATTCCCAAGTACCTGTTGGCTGGCTTCGTATGTATGGGACAGTTGTCGACGCATATTTTGGCTGTCTCCACAGTTCAGTACTTGACGGATATCGGTGATCGTTTTCTCCCCAACCAGTGGTGACAATTGCTCTAAGCTGATCCTCGTTTGTGGGCATTTTCTGGCAATTGCTTCTCCTGTGTGCCCGTTGGTAGCGTCTTCTTCCTGGTTGTACCAGTGAACAGGTCTGCGCCCGTTTATCCACCTTCTCTTTGAATGCGAATGTGGTTTGCACAGTGGCCGGCATCTCCACTGCCCGGTAATTGCGTGCTCTCGACCATTAGCGAGAACGCTCCTAGACTGAGCGTGTCTTGGCTCCATGTGCCCTACTGGTGGTATTGGTCCTTGTGCTGGTCGGTGAAGTGGCTTATTATAGCATAGTGGTCGCTGTGTGTGTATGCGTCTGACACCATGCAGGTCGGGCGTCTCGGCAGGCATGAGCTCTGCCTGCTTTGTGGAAAGTTTAACTATTGCCGACGTTGAGAAGCGACACGTTGAGGGCCCATGTTGGCTTGTTTTTCTGCTTCCCCATTCGACTGCCCTGGCATTGAAATTGCCCGCTATGATTACGGGTGAGCGGGTTCTTGCGTCGTCCGTGATGTTGTCCAGTATGTCGGTGAACTCTTTGATTTCTATGCGGGGTGCAATATAGCAAATATATACATATATATATATATATATATATATATATATATATATATATATATATATATATATATATATATATATATATATATATATATATATATATATATATATATATGAAATGAAGTTATCAGCGAGCTTTAATTCAGTTTATTACCGAGTACCGAGCGTATCGAATGTTTAGTTGCGCATACTTAGTCATTTAAAACAACTGAAGTGTAAATGTCGTCAGCATAATAAAATAATATTCAAAGCACGCAACGCTTTTGTGACGTTTGTGGAGTGACTGTACCTCGCAATCGATGGACGCAACATTTGCGATCTAATCCACATAATAATAAGGCCTTTACACTGTTAGATGATCATATACAACTTGTAGCATCTGGTTTAATAACCGGATTAACATATAATCATATGATAATGTGTTGAACAACGTAATGCTTCCTGAAGACTTTCTATGTGAAGCAGAAAGCTCATTGGTTCCAATAATGGATAACATTTTAGATGTAATCACCTCATATTAAGTAAATTTTGAACTTTTTGGCGAATATATGAAGATAAAGAATAATGCTGATGTTGATGGTGAAGAAATAGAAATAATAATCAAATCCCATCAAACAGAAATGTGTGTGGTTACGATTTCTTCTGAATCAGAAGAAATATTTATAAGCCACTCTTGTAAAAATGTTTACGTCTTAAGATGAATGTCCACAAATACAAAACACTAAATGGATCAAGCTATGTTCCGTTACCACGGAAAAACCATAATTAATGTTAAAAACGAAGATGAGTTTTGCTTTAAATGGGCTTTGATATCAGCCCTAAGGAACAGCAATAACTCCACACATAACATTGATAGGTATGTATCTTATAATATCATTGGTATAGGGAGTCCAATTATTGAAATTTATGAGACATTCTCCCTTAAATTTCATAATATGGAATTCCCGTTAAAACTCAAAGACATAAAAAGGTTTGAAAAGCAAAATGCCAACCTGAGTATAAATGTCTTTGGGTATGACAAAGAAATTAATGAGATCATCGGGCCGCATTACTGAACTACAGAAAACCTGAAAAAGCATATTAATCTAATGATTTAAGAAAAACAGAATACACCTCAATGTGCCTGGATAAAGAATCTATCAAGGCAAGTAAACAAAACAAAACAAAATTTATATATATATATATATATATATTTCTTTTTTTAATTTCATTAATATTTTCTCCTTCAGGCTTGTGTGCAACTGACTTCGCAAAAAAAGGAAATTACATTTCTGTAATGTATAATTAAACTATTCACATAACGAGAATTTGCATAGTAAGCAGTATGGAAAATTGGTGGCGTAGCTTCCAGTAGCAGATAAGGCGAATCTTAAATTTAAGAATTATGTAAATAGCTTAGAAATTCCTTTTATAATATATGCAGATTTCGAGTGCGTTTTAAAACCAATCAACAAAAATGTGAGTGAGAATATAATAAGCATTCAAGAACATATTCAAGTTGCATATGCATATTTCATAAAATGTGCATATGACTCAAATCTGGATAAATTTGTATCTATATAAGTACATGGTGAAAATTTGGGATTACATTATGTGACATCTCTAATTGCTGATGCAAAAGAGTTTTACCCAAAATACTTGTTTACTGTAAGGCTAATCTAAATGGACTTAGAAGATGAGCTTAAATTTTAAAATGCCATCAATTGTCATAATGCAGTAAGATTTTAAACTTAGATAGAGTACGGGATAATTGCCATTTAACTGGCAAATTTAGAGGGGCAGCACATAATGCATGTTATATTAATTACAAAATTGCCTCATTTATTGCCTCATAATTGTTCACGCTATGAAATTAAGGTTCTACATCTCAATAAAGAGGTGTACATTTCCCATTCCAAATATACACATATCACAGAGCATTTTACAAATTTGGAAATCCGGTTTTTGCACTTAGCTTGAGTTTAGATCACAAAAATTTCACAACTGTTAGACGTTGTTTTTCTGATGAAGAGCACTTTGGTCTAGTGCAAGTTATCACCAGCTAGTCCGATTGGGCGACCCGATGCCGTCGCAACAATGTTGCGACACTTGCAAAAGACGCTGACAGTGCAGTGCCGGCCGGTCAACGGCCAGCGCCTAGAAATATGATCCCGCACATGCGCGCGCTGAGTGGCTGCTAAAGAACGGCACGAGACGCAGAGTCAGCGATCTGCCCATTCCGCTGCCAGAACGTCGCGGCTTCATTATAGCTTAAGATATCTTTGTAAAAACAGTTTTCTCTTACCCACGAAACAATCCAGACGGATTGTCTAATAAATAATATTAACTAAACAGTTTTATTATAATTGGCGCCCAACAGTTTGGGAAACTCCGCAATTAAAAGTGATCGCTTGAGCTAACGCCGCGAGTATCATAAATTGTGAAAAAACAAAAAGAACAACAACTTAATAAATGATCGCTCCCGCGACAAATTATTTTGCTAACGCTGTGTGACAAACCACAAAAAAAGAAAAATTTTCCAACAACAACAAAATTATAACAAAAAAATATATTAACACCCCAACACATAGTGTTGAGCGAGTAACAACAACAACGACAACTGCAACGACGTATCTTATTCCTTGCCAATCGTACCGCCTCCGCACCACCGCACCGGCTCACCATTAGAAATATGAAATTCATGTAAGTGAAGTATTTATATGGTCATCTTTCGTTTTTTGTGAAGAAAAAATAATTTCCTTGCTTTGCCGATCAGAGTAATTTGTACAAATTAATAAAAATATAAAAAAATATTTCTGTGTTTGGTGTAAAAAATAGAGCAAAAAAAGCCAGTGTTTCGTACAAATGTACAGATCCCCGACCGAAAACAATATTAGTGACGAGGATATAATACCCAGTGCTAGGCAGGCCAAGATGAACACCCAAGAAATTGTGAATCTAATAGATTCGGCGGTAAACACCGCCCTTACACACCAAGCGACACTTTTTAAAGCTGAATTAGCAGCCATCACACAAAAGACAACAAGTGTTAAGGAAGAATTGAAAACAATTACAGACCATATTCACTCTGTAGGAGCCAATATTCCCCAAGTAGAAGTTTACCAAAGGGTACAAGTTATCGAGGGAATTAGGTGTGAAGAACCACTAAAAATATATTCCAGAATTCGATGGAAAACAAGAAGACTATGTGTCTTGGCGACAGGCAGCGATAGATGCCTATGAAATTTTTAAACCATTCAATGGCAGCTCAAAACATTACCAGGCAGTTTCAATTATACGCAACAAAGTAAGAGGTTCTGCAAACGCAACGTTAGCCTCGTAAAACACTGTCCTGAACTTTGACGCGATTATCGCCCGGTTAGATTTCACATACTCGGACAAGACACCAGTGTGTGTCATTCAACAAGAGCTGAGTACATTGAGGCAGGGCGAGATGCCCTTACTCAAGTATTACGATGAAATCGAAAAAAAGCTTACGCTTCTTACAAATAAGACCCTCATGTCATACGACACAGCGGCAGCAGCCGTCTTAAATAAAAAATATAGGAGTGATGCTTTGCAGACATTCGTCTCCGGACTCAAAAAATCACTTAGGGTAGCGGTTTTCCCAGCCCAGCCAAAAAATTTGCCAACAGCTCTGGCCCTTGCACAAGAGGCAGAGGTGAGCAATGATCGCTATGAGTTCGCGGCAAATTATGCCAAATACAATGAGGAAAAAACTCAAAAACCCGGAAGCCAACGGCAACAGGGTCGGCGTCAGAGTGATCGACAACAAACCACTGATAGTTCTAATTATCAAGGCAAAAACCCACACTTTAGTAAAGGCCAAGCCAATAATAGCAATTTACCAAACAATCCGGCCAATAACCAGCCGCAACAAACAGCGTTTTTTTAATCAAAAAAATAAAAACAACCTAGGCTCTGAACCACGTCAGCACGCTTTAGACAGCCCACACAGGGTTATAGAGGCAACCAAAACTATGGGGATCAGTCTATGAGGACCCAACAAAATCTTAACCATTTGCCCCAAGCAGAGGGTAACGGAGGTTACGAGTCGCAATCGCAACACGAAGCAGAGGCAGTCGAAGACGACCTGTCAGGAGCAGAAGGCTGTAATTTTTTAGCGGAAGCTCCCTGCTTCCGTTTATAAGATGTACGGTTGCAGGGCGAACAATAAGACTCCTGGTAGACACAGGAGCATCCAAAAATTATATAAAACCCCTTCCCGAGCTGGCACATTGGAAGCCAGTCAACAGCCCATTTCAAGTCAAATCTATCCACGGGCACACAAATATTGAACAGAAATGTCTCATTGAACTCTTTAAAGTAAAATCATACTTTTTCATGCTGGAATCATTAAAAGATTTCGACGGCATAATTGGCCTTGACCTGCTAAAACAGATTAACGCCCAAATAGATCTGACTAACAACATTATAAAATATGACCGGGGGACAGAAAAAATTGAGTTCACAACATGCAAGCAAGTGAACCATTTCCAAATTAGTGACGCGGATGTTCCTGTTGCAGTCAGACCCACCTTCAATCAAATGATTGACCGAATGGCTAAAGCCTTTGCAGACATTAATGAGTCCCTACCATATAACATAAACACTATCGCCACAATCCGAACGGACGGCGAACCAGTATATTCCAAATTATACCCATACCCAATGGGTGTATCTGAATTTGTCAACGCAGAAGTTAAACAACTACTGGCGAACGGCATAATTAGACCGTCAAAGTCACCCTATAACAACCCAATATGGGTCGTCGATAAAAAAGGTGTCGACGAGTCAGGCCACAGGAAGAAACGTCTGGTAATTGATTTTCGAAAGTTAAATCAAAAGACAATCGACGATATATACCCTATCCCAGCAATTTCGACCATATTGTCTAACATGGGTGAGGCCCAGTATTTCACAACACTGGACCTCAAATCGGGTTTCCACCAAATAGAGTTGGCAGAAAGGGACAGAGAAAAGACTGCATTCTCTGTAAACAATGGGAAGTATGAATTTTGCAGGCTTCCATTTGGACTAAAAAACGCCCCTAGCATTTTTCAGAGGGCAATAGATGACGTCCTCAGGGACCAAATCGGAAAAACTTGTTACGTCTACGTAGATGACGTAATAATTTTCTCCCCTAACAAGGAGGACCACATCAAGCACATCGAGTGGGTCCTGAAAAGCCTTAGGGACGCAGGCATGAGGGTATCCCAAGAAAAATCCAAATTCTTCAAAATGAGTGTGGAATATTTGGGATTTACCGTATGCAGAGGCGGAATCCACCAATCGGCCGACAAAACTCAGGCCATAAAGGATTTCCAACCACCAAAAACATTGTTTGGCCTTAGATCATTTCTGGGGTTAGCAAGTTATTACAGATGCTTTATAAAGGGCTTCGCCACCGTTGCAAGACCGCTAACGGACCTTCTAAAAGGCGACAATGGCAAAATAAGTGCTAATCAGTCCAGGAAGGTTCCGATTAATCTAAGCTCACAGCAGCTACATGCCTTCAACAAACTAAAAGACATATTGGCATCAGAAGACGTTCTTCTGATATACCCAGATTTTAAGAGACCATTCGACTTAACGACAGACGCTTCGGCAGACGGCCTAAGGGCAGTGTTAGCCCAAAATGGCAGACCAATCACAATGATTTCCCGGACACTACGGGACAATGAAATAAACTTTGCAACGAACGAACGGGAACTCTTGGCCATAGTATGGGCCCTCAAGAACTTACGAAATTACCTGTATAGTGTTAGAAACTTAAACATTTACACAGATCATCAGCCACTAACGTTCGCGGTGTCAGACAAAAATCCTAACGCTAAGATAAAGCGCTGGAAATCATTTATCGATGAACATAACGCAAATATCATCTATAAACCAGGTAAAGAAAATCAAGTGGCTGACGCTCTGTCTCGCCAAAACCTGAACGCTTTAAGCAACGACTCCGATTCACATACGGAGGTTGACTCAAATAACGCCACAATTCACAGTGAGCAGTCCCTTACATACACCATTGAAACAACAGAAAAACCAATAAACTGTTTCCGTAACCAAATCCTAATTGAGGAAGCAGAATTCCCCTCGGTTAGAACGTTTATCCTGTTCAAGGACAAACTAAGACATGTGGTCCGATTCACAGATAGAGAGGCCTTATGGCAGACACTACAGGACCTGGTAAAAACTGACGTGGTCAACTCATTGCACTGCGAACTTCCAATACTAGCTTTTATCCAACACAGACTGGTAGAGACATTCCCCGCAACAACTTTCAACTATTCTAAACACCTGGTCGCGGATATAACCGACCAAACCGAACAAAGGGAAATTGTTATCACCGAACACAACAGAGCGAACCGCGCTGCCCAAGAAAATGTCAAACAAATACTGCGTGACTATTTCTTTCCCAAAATGAGCAGACTAGCTACGGAAATTGCCGCAAACTGCAAAATCTGCAAAACTGCAAAGTATAACCGTCACCCGGTCAAACAGGTCATAGGTAGAACCCTATCCCATCATTCACAGGGGAACTACTGCATGTCGACATTTTTTCTACCGACAAAAAATTTTTTTAGACATGCATTGACAAGTTCTCAAAATTGGCCGTGGTCCAACCAATAAACTCACGGGCGATCGTTGACATAAAGACCCCAATACTCCACCTGGTAAATTTTTTCCCGGGAACTAGAACAATTTACGGCGATAACGAGAAAGCATTAAACTCCGAAACCATTCGAACTATTCTGGCAAATAATTTCGACATACAAATCTCGAACGCACCTCCCCTACATAGTACGTCAAACGGACAGGTGGAAAGATTCCACAGCACCCTCGCGGAGATAGCCCGTTGTTTGAAATTTGAGAAAAAAATTGACGACACTATTGCCCAAATCCTCCTATCCACCATCGCATATAATAGAACTATCCATTCCGTCACTAACAGAAAACCGATAGAAATAGTGCACTCAGCCCCAATAGAGCTAGAATCTCAGGTAAAGGAACAACTCCACAGAGCCCAAGACAAGAGCCTCAAACAATCAAATAAAGATAAGTCGCATAGAGAATTCCAACCAGGAGAACGAGTATGGCTAAAAACAAACAGACGACTAGGTACTAAGCTAACACCACTATGCACTGAAGAAACTATCAATGCCGACCTTGGCACGACGGTTCTTATAAAAGGGAGGGTGGTCCATAAGGACAATCTCAAGTAACAAGTTTAAAGATACCCCTAGTATTTAAACAAAAACGTTTATACATTTCTCCTAAGATACATTTACTCCTTCTAGGCTTATACGTTTTTTTATCCTGATACCAACAGCACTTACGACCGCATCAATGAAACTGACAAATTACACTCACTCTGACTACATACCCGTAGCAGACGGTGACGTGATTATTTGGGACAAGTACGGCTACCTTGGACACACTACGAACATGACAACGTACGAGACTTACGTGGAAGAGACCAAGAACACAATACAACTATTCAACCAGGAACACATCAGGGAAGTACTAACTACAGACCTTGCACATATCGACACGTTAATAGCAACACTAAAGGTTAATCATAGACATTCTCGCAGTATAAATCTTTAAGGAACAGCCTTAAAAGAAGTAGCAGGAACTCCCGATTTTGACGATTGGGAGCAAATAAAGTTTAGGCAGATGCAGTTCATAGATTCAGAAACCAGACAAATAGAAATAAATACAAAACTACAAACGAGACTCAACGAACTAACAAAGACCCTAAATTCAATACACAAAACTGACGGGACCGCTATAGATCACCTCTACGAAACACTTCTTGCAAAAAATAGAATGATAATTACAGATTTACAATATTTAATCCTCGCCATCACTCTGGCAAAAATAAACCTGATCAGCCCAGCAATATTGGATGAAATTGATATAAAAGAAATGACCTTTAAACACTTCACAAATGCTAGTGTAGCAGACGTATTAGAAGTAGCTAGAATTAAGGCATTTCAAAATAACGAAATATTGTACTTCCTAATTAAATATCCAAATCCTGAATTAGCCTGTAAGAAAATCAACATTTATCCAGTTCAGCATTCCAATAGAATTCTAGATCTTGAAGACAGCAATATAGTTGCAGACTGCGGTGCAAATACCTACGCCGTCGGTGAATGCGATGCGGCGGTGAGTACCACGTTCTGCAGGAAGCTACGATCACCGAACTGCGCTCAACAGCTCATATCCGGAATTTCTGCACAGTGCAGCACGCGCCCGGGCAATCTGAGCCCGCTTACTATCATAGACGACGGCGCAATTATTATCAACGATGCTACCGTCACTATCAGGGACAATGCTGGCGCACAACAATCTATTTCCGGGACATACCTAGCTACTTGATGATAAGATCGAGATAAACAAGACCACATTTATCAATAGCTATGGTGTCCTTAGGAAAAAGCCAGTCGCGTCCGCCGTCACGCAGATCAATGTTACCGAGTACCGGGAACATCTGAGTCTCCATTTCTACATGAATTAAGCGTGACGAACCTGCAACACATCGGCCACCTACGGTCTAAACTGTTGTCGGGACCAATTATCAGCAGTGGTACCACCCTGGCCCTAGTCTTCATATGTCTAGTCGCCATCCACATGGTTCGTCAACGTCTTAAACTCAAGCGGCAGACTGCATTGGTGGCAAACGTGCTAGCAAACGTTCGGAAGCCCGAGGACGCCCTTCACTTAGCTGAGGGAGGAGTTATCACCAGCTAGTCCGATTGGGCGACCGGATGCCGTCGCAACAATGTTGCGACACTTGCAAAAGACGCTGACAGTGCAGTGCCGGCCGGTCAACGGCCAGCGCCTAGAAATATGATCCCGCACATGCGCGCGCTGAGTGGCTGCTAAAGAACGGCACGAGGCGCAGAGTCAGCGATCTGCCCATTCCGCTGCCAGAACGTCGCGGCTGCATTATAGCTTAAGATATCTTTGTAAAAACAGTTTTCTCTTACCCACGAAACAATCCAGACGGATTGTCTAATAAATAATATTAACTAAACAGTTTTATTATAATTTGCATTGGAAGGGAGTTTTTCCTTGTGAATATTTAACTAGTTTTGGATGTTTGCAAGAAACTTCATCACCACCAAGGGTAAATTTTTCAACATTCCTGCTTATAGAGAATGTTCAGTTGAAGATTATTTAAATGCTCTGAACGTGTAGAGAGTTTTTGAGAGATTAGAGATTATATGGAGCTGAATTTAAAGACAGATGTACTTTTGCTTACAGATTTTTCGTTTCATTTGCAAGAAAATGTATTCATTGGATCCAGCACAATATTATACTTATTCACTAGAATTTATTATTCACAGACATAGACATGCAAAAGTTTATACAAAATGGTATCCGTGGGGGTTTAGTGCAATGTTGTCAGAGATACTCAATTGCCAATCATAAGTATATGAATGATTACGATAGCACAAAACCATCTCAGTATTTAATGTATTTATATTAAAATAATCTTTATGGGTGGGCAATTTCACAATATCTTCCATATGGTGATTACCAGTGGTTATGTGAATGAAATAAGAACATTTAATTTATTATCAATTTCTGAAACGTCTGAATATGGATATATTCTTGAAGTTGACTTAGAATACCCAACATCCCTTTATGCCTTTATGATACGCATAACGGCTTGCCGTTTTGTCCAAGCAATCACAAGCCGACTGCAAAGTGTATAGTTGAAAAATCTTCAACAATGTATTTAGTATAATGGTTTGCGGTTAACTAAGATTTTTCGTATATTACGGTTTGAGCAGTCACCTTGGCTAAAAAAATATATTAATATTAATACATATTACAACTTACCAAAGAACATATAGATGGGACATACCGTGTAGCCAAAGTGGGCACAAAAAAATCGGTGAATCTGGTCCAAAGAGCGATTTTTTTTGTGCCCACTTTGGCTACAGAGTATGACACATCTATATGTTCTTTGGTTAGTGATATTATAGAACGCAGGCGAAAAATAATTTCGAAAAAGATTTTTTTTAACTACTTATTAAATAATAATGTAAAAACATTTAATTGGTGACTGCATGGAAAACAACATGTCGCAATAGATTGGGAGCGGGGGCATTAATCGCAAAAGCTAATTTTCATAGCTCAGTACAGTTCTCAGATAATATGCATGCAATCCAAATGAAAAGATTGCGTACCTATGTATGTATTAAAATAAACCAATATATTTAGGTTTTATAGTGTTAGATCTTTCAAAATTGTTTATGTACGATTTTTATTAAAATTATATGCTAACAAAATTTAAAAATAATCTAGCGTTAAATTTTACGGATTCCGATTCCTTTATTATACAATCAAGACAGAGGATTTCTTTGCAGGTATTAAAGATGATGTCGAAATGAAATTCAACACATCTGAATATTCTGATGATCTTGTCCATAAATATTCTCTTAAGATACTTAATAAAAAAGCCTTAGGCATTATGAATGACGAGAATAATCGTAGGATAATGAAAGAATTTATAGGGCTTCGACCCAAAATGTATTCTTTGAAACTTGAGGACGGGGGTTGCTCTAAAAAAGGAAAACATTTCTCTTGGAAAACATTACTGTGAAATGCTTTAAAGATTGTAGATTTAAGAACATAACATACACAACAAATAATATGCTAATTAGTTTATCGAATTTACATAAATTGTGTACCCAAAATAAAAAATAACAAAAGTATCTTTAAGTTCAAAAGATGATAAGGGAAAAACAAGAGATGTTTGTATACATACATATGCTTGGGGTCATTTAAATGATTGTAAATTAATTGTTTAAATAAAGCATTTTTGAAAAAAAAACTAAGTCGACTTTTTTTAATTTGATTCTAAAATTGTGTATACAAAGTTTATGATTGCAGCAAATGCGGACGGAGAATATAAATAAAAAAAAAATTCCATGCACTGCATATTGAAACAACAACGGCAACAGCAACATCAATATCAATGAGTGCACGCAAAGTGTAACAAGACAAACAATATTGATTTTTGTTTTTTTGGTATTGGAATTTTGGGTATTTAGAGAGAGATAGAAAGAGATGGAGTTCTATACTATATTGAACAGAGAATGAGAAGAGTGAAAAAGTGAAAAAAAATGTCCCAATATTAAATTCTTAAATTTCAGAGAGTAAGATGTATAACTACCGAATATCATATTCAGCAGATCCACATATATATATATACATGTGTTTATATACTTATAAACTTCTTTTGTAACATTTAGTAACAGCGATCCTACTCGTCGTACACATTGGGCCCAACGTCTGCTTCGGAGGATATTGAGTGAGTAACAGTAAAAACCCACATTGAGTTCAAAACAACATTTGTAAGTGTATGTATATACATATATAGATATACATATATGAAAATTTAAATGCAGATTAATATAGCAAGACGGTAACTTAATTACTATCCGTCAAATCTTAAAATAATGTCGGTGAATTTGTTGCATTTGACGTTATCGGCAGCACCGAGGGTACTTAGTTGGTTGCGTGCGATATTATCGGCCACGCCGATATCTTCTTGTCATATGGTCAGAGTATGCGGGGTGAAGTTGGGCCCACGGCGGAGCCCAAATTTGTGAAGGGTGGCAACGCCAGACTTGCGATCCACGGCGCCAAAAGCGACGATTGCTATTGGCCGCCCGGTTCGCTCTTAAAGAGACTATGAGGAGAGTGGATCGCATGCCCTTGGATATGCCCTTGGCCTTCATTTGGGCCATTGACCCAAAAAAATGCAGCTGTGTAGATGGGCAGCAACGGTGCCCGCCTCGCAAATGTATGCGTGTGCCGAAATTCGGCACCGATGATGTTGCTGCCCAAATGTACAAGGGAGTTCGAATTGATCAGCGGTCAACGACGGGCGTGCCAGCTCGAAGCGAGCGTAAAGGTCTAGTTACATGTCGGCCGCATAAAATAAAAATATATAAAGTTTCTTGAAAAAATGCTCCACAATAAAAATTTGAGCAATAAATTATTTCTTTGGCCGTTTACTAATATAACCCGAAACAAACACTGTGTCAAAATTGGTGGTGATGTCCTAATGGTGATATCCCGGTGCTGTTGCCCGAAGATTACGTTGGGAAGGCTTTATCCTTCCTTTAGTTACCGGCCTTGTGGCTCGGTAGTAAAAGAATGAGTTATTGCGTGACGGCCAAGTGCCGGAGTAATTATATTTCAGCGTTAGCTTTCTTTGAGAGACAATATAGAACTAAAGTACAGGGGACAAACAAATTATACAAATACCCTAAGCCTCAATGCATCACGCCATCAAAGCATGGTCGGCAAGCCGACTCAGCATTCCATGCAGTCTCAGGTTTCAGCTCGTTGCATTCGGACGTGCGCGCTTGACAAGTTATTTTCGCAAGTGATCAACACAATCTCTTTACCTCTTTATCTCTTTGTGCTCTTCTTGCACTATTTTTAGCCACTGCTTGCGGTGGCGGCAGCTTATCGCGGTACTTTACCTAAGATAAGCCAGACTTAAACGGTGCTTAGTTTGCCCCTCGCCCTGCGCGCTGCGCAAGCGAGAGGTTGGTTCCGCTAATTCTTATCTTTTGATCTGGAAAAGTTGACGACAATTGCATTATTTGACTCTAAATAATAACAATTGAAGGTATGGACATTAACTCATGGAATCAGTCGCTACCTAGTAATAGGCAAGCTGTACTGGAGGAGATGAGAAAAGCAGCTGGGGTAAGCCCTGAAACTCTACGCTCTCAAATCCGCGATAGCGTAGCATCCATTTCTGCGGAAAGCAACAGCTTATTGCCAAGTCGGGTGATAACTGGGCCGACAGTAACAACAAGCACTGATACCAGCGTTACCTGCACTATATCTATGTCGCAAGCAAGTCTGACATCTATATCTACGTATACTGTAGCGACAACTGTGGGGCCTAACATTTCCTCGACTACGTCACTTGGCAACACATTGGGTGAAATCTTGTCAGCAGCAACTCGTAAGACGAAGTGCTCGTTTCAAGACCGTGGCCTGCCTGCTAATAGAAAACATAAAGGAGTTATAAACACTTCCAAACCTATACAGAAAGCTAAGTCGAAGCCCGCTGAGCTGCACAAGGAAGTAGCCAAAGACACGGCATCCACCTCGACTGCAGCAGCACTGAGTAAAAACCGTTTTGCAGCTCTGGACGAAGAAGCGGACAACATGATGGAGCAAGGATTGTCAGAAAGCGCTTCTGACGACGAAGATGAAGCTCGTGCTGTTGGCAACGGGAACAAACAATCCTCAAAAACGCTCTCAAAGCCTCCAGCAATATGTGTACCACAAGTCAACAATCCCTCAGGCATGGAACAAGCACTAGACTTGTGCGTGGGTGCCAACAACTATAGCATTCGCACCTCTAAGTTCGGTGTATCACGGATATACACCGCAAACTCTGACGCTTTCCGAGCAGCTGTAAAACATTTGACAAAACTTAACTGTCAATTCTGGCACCATCAACTTAGGGGAAAAAAGCCCTACAGGGTTGTCGTCAAGGGCGTTAATGCCAACGTCCCCAAACCACAAATTGCGCAAGCTTTTGCTGACCAGGGTTTCGAAACCCTCAATATATATTGCCCAAGAAAGGCAGATTGGCGTAACGTTCAGGTCAACGAGACAGACGATGAAGCGACGATCAATTACAAGACTAGGCAAAATCAATTTTTTGTCAATCTAAAACAAGGACCCAATGTGTCTAAGGCTTTGAAAATTACACAGCTCGGCAGATACAGAGTCTCAGTGGAGCGTGCTCCCCGCAGAAAAGAAATTCTACAATGCCTGAGATGCCACATCTTCGGTCATTCCAAAAATTATTGTCTTCAGGACCCAATCTGTGGCAAATGCGCTGGTTCTCATATGACTGGTTCTCTGCTTTGCACGAGTGAAAATTTCCTGTGCGTCAACTGCGGTGGTGATCACGCGTCGACCGACAAAGACTGCCCCGTCAGGATTAATAAAACCAAAAAAATGAAACCGATCCCAAGGCTCCATGATACTGGCAACACTGCCAGGCAAAAACCTAACCAAGGCCCTTCACGTGGATTTATCCCGGCTAAGACTGTCAGATGCAGTATGTCTTACGCCGACGTTACTCGGCCCAAAAGGGCGCAATCTGGTCCAAATGCTGACAAGCATCTTCAGCGAGAATCAAACTCACTGCCTGACAAGAAATTGGACGCGCTGGAGAGCTCCATACGGGATCTCAACTCCAGAATGGACCAATTATTCAAGTTGGTTCAAGAGACTATGGAGGCTAACAAGGCTAACAAGGAATTGGTCCAGGTTCTCATTTCAAGTATCCAAAAATGATGCAACCGATCATTAAAATCGGATTGTGGAACGCACGGGGACTAGTTAGGGGCTCTGGAGAGCTCCGGCTGTTTCTTAGTGCAAATAATATAGATGTAATGTTTGTCACAGAGACACACATGAAAGAGGGACAGCGTGTCTTCCTGCCAGGCTACTCCACCTACCATGCCTTCCACCCCAGCGGTAACAGCAGAGGTGGCGCCACAGTCATTGTGCGCTCCAGCATGTGCCACATTCCACAGCCCCCCATCTCAACAAACAACATACAACTAGCAAGAGTGAATCTGCAGACATCGGAAGGGCCCGTCGCACTAGCATCTTTGTATCTTCCTCCCAAAGAGCCTTGTACTAAAGCGGAATTTGAATCCCTGTTTGCCATGCTAGGTAAGAAATTCATTGCAGGTGGTGACTACAACGCCAAGCACTCATGGTGGGGCAACTCAAGAAATTGCTCCAGAGGCAAAATATTGCAGGATGTAGTGGCGAATGATCGGTACCAAATTCTTGCAACGGGTGAGCCTACATTCTACTCATCCAACTCCCTAGTGTCAACATCAGCGCTAGATTTTTTTGTCATTAATGGATACGCAATGAGCAGGCTTAACGTGAAAACGCTTCATGAGCTCTCTTCACAGCGCTCTTGTTTACTAGCACGCGGTGCTGATACAGAAATTTTCAGGTCCCATCTGGAGCAGCTGACTGATCTAAATATGGAAATTCAAGACGCAGATGATATTGATAACGCAATCGATATTTTTATGAGCAAGCTGAAAGATGCTGCAACAAGAGCTGCTCCTAGGAATCAACAACATCTCCATGGAGATAGATCGCCTCAGCTTCCTTCTATAATCGTTGAGCTCCTGCGTCTCAAGCGTAAAGTAAGAAAGGAGTATGCAAGAACAGGAGATGCCCGAATCCAACAGATTCACAACAGGCTGGCTAATCGTCTTCACAAAGTTCTGGCTCGCAGGAAAAGAATGCAAATTGATAACATGTTGGAAAACTTGGGTACCGATGTCTCTACTAATTACTCTCTGTGGAAAATTACTAGGAGATATAAGACATTGGCAACACCGAAATCGGCTATTAGGGACCCTTCAGGGAGCTGGTGCCGCACTAGTCTTGACAAAACGGAAGTATTTGCAAACAATCTTGAGCAACGATTCAGGCCGCACGACTTTGCACCTGAGAGTCACTGCAGGATAGTTGCGGAGGCATTGGCAACACCGTTTCAAATTGCTTTGCCCTCAGATACTGTGACACTGGACGAAGTGAAGCAGCTGGTGTCAAAGCTAAAACCCAATAAGGCACCTGGCGAGGACTTACTCGATAACAGAACCATAAGACTCCTACCAGATCAAGCACTGTTGTTTTTGGTGCTTATTTTCAACAGCGTCCTACGTGTGGGATACTTTCCGAGAGCCTGGAAGTCGGCAAACATTATTATGATCCTCAAGCCTGGAAAGCAACCAACTGATGTGGACTCTTATAGGCCGATCAGCCTTCTTCCTTCACTGAGCAAAATAATGGAGAGGTTGATTCTAAACAGAATGCTGGATCTCGAGACTGTTACCCTTGCGATCCCTAAATTTCAATTTGGATTTCGCAAGCAGCATGGCACTCCAGAACAGCTGCATAGAGTTGTCAACTTTGCGTTAGAGGCCATAGAGAAGAAAGAGTATGCGGTCGCTGTCTTCCTGGACATACAGCAAGCTTTCGACAGGGTGTGGCACCCTGGACTTCTTTACAAAGCCAAGAGACTCTTAACCCCCCAGCTGTTCCAGGTTATAAAGAGTTTCTTAGGAGGGCGCACATTCCGAGTGGCTGACGATGGGTGCAAGTCCTCCAGTAAATCAATCGAGGCTGGCGTTCCCCAGGGCAGTGTTCTAGGCCCCACATTGTACTCGATATATTCAGCGGATATACCAAACCATATGGCAATTACCTCAGTCGATAAAAGCGATACGCTAATAGCGACCTACGCCGACGACACTGCGGTGCTCACAAAAAGCAGTTGCATACTATTAGCCAAAAGTGCACTGCAGGAGTTCCTGGACGCATTCCAGGAATGGGCATCGAAATGGAATGTGTGCATAAACACAGGTAAATGTGCAAACGTGACTTTCACAAATCGAGTGCAGAACTGCCCAGCCGTATCACTTAATGGAAGAGTACTGGATCATTCATTTGCGTACAGGTACTTAGGTGTCATCCTAGACAGAAGCCTTACCTTCGAAAGACATGTCACGTCACTGCAGCACTCATATAGAGCCAAATTAAAGAAGATGTCCTGGTTACTCTCCGCCAAAAACAAATTGTCGCTGGAGAACAAGGTCAAAATATACAAGTGCATTTTAGCTCCCAGCCTATTCTATGCCATACAGGTGTACGGTATATGTGCCAAGTCGCACCTGAATAAGATCCGTGTGCTACAAGCTAAGACTTTGAGGATGATCTCTGGGTCTCCATGGTACATAAGGACAAGTAACATTGAGCGCGACCTTAAGGTGCCCAAAATAGGTGACAGAATCCAAGTGATTGCCCAAAAATACACGGAGAGGCTAGGAGCTCATCCAAACTGTTTAGCTAGACGCCTAAATACTGCCTGTCACCGTAGAAGAGTAAGGAGAAGACTCAAACGCCATCACCCTCAAGACCTCCTGAACCGGGTCTTGACATAAATATCTCCAACTAAAATTTAGACGATCTCCCCAGTATCACCCCTTAAGCCTCCACCTTATAAGTTATCTGTAATTCATTGTTATGTTCTATCATAAATTATTTTGTTATTTTTAGTTTAATTTTCTGATTAGTTTAAGTTGCCTTGCAAGGTACCAGCACACTTATCTTGTTAATAAATTTCATTATTATTTTCCAAAAAAAAAAAAAAAAAAAAAAAAAATAAATAATTATAAGAGTGCACAAACCATTATACACACCTGTGAAGTACACGAAAGATCCACTTGCATGAGATTCTAAATAGCTTCAAAGATAAATGCCATAAGCGATGACAATAATTGTTATAAATTTTAAGAGAACGCAGCCAATTATACGCACCTATTGAAAGAAAAGCATGTCCGGCTAAATTCATATTGTTGGGGAGAGTGGGCACGATGGCCGACACGGGCTAATGTAGGCCATCTAGTGGCCAAAATGAGGGAGACGAGTGTAGGTGATCGTCTCATGGCAGGGCGGGTACGCTGGGTCCGGAACCGGGGCCCGATCTGGAAGAGTAAGGTGGATAAATAGTGTTTTTTTTTGTTAATTTATATTGCGTGTCTCACCTTTGTTGTTTACATTTTCATAGTTGTTACAGCTGTTCATTTTGTTCACGAGTTAGCAGTTCCGAATATTGGTTATCGATTATGTGGTTCATTTTTGACTAGTGTTGTGTGAGTCTGTTTTGCTACAGACGTGTAGCTTCGTTGTTATCGATTGTGCGGACTGCGGGCCAGGGATGGGACTACACTTAGAGAATCCGATGAGCCAGCCGGCGCGGCCCACTGAGAAACAAGCAGTTCCGTAACAATATGGCGCCGAACTTGAAGAAGCACTCGGCTTCTTTGAGGTCGGTGTGTAATCAGAGAAAATAAGTAAGATAGAAATGAAGGTACAGAGAAAAGGACTCCCTTGGCTTCAGGATCCACACCGCTGAAGTCTTATGTGGCACGGGTAGGTAGCTCATAATCGCGCAGCGTGTAGTGGAATCCGAGAAGCACTGCGGAAGTAGAGAATATCCATAAACATGAGAAGCTTTCTTGTAGTGGTTGATGGCGGTAAGTCACGTTCGCATGTTGGCGAACGTTCGCGACCGTCCATCGTAGCCTGGTGGTAGCCGCCACGACGAAATAACCTGAGATAATAGGTGATATTAGGGTAGATCTTGCTAGAGTTTGTTTAATGTTCACTATTGGTTTTGTCCCACTCTGTGATAACGTTTGGTGTGTGCTGGCCGTAGTTAAATGAGCTTCGGAGCCAGGTGACCCAGGACGATATAGATTCGATCCTGCGCCGCATCTGTCACACAGCATACCCTAAGGGTGCCCAGAAGTGCGACAGAAACCAAATAGCCTTCAAAGTAGCGTTCCTTGAATGCCTTTCGCCCGTCAAACTGACGAACTGAGCATTTGACAAATGCTTAAGTGTTGTTCACTGTCCAGATTATGCGTAGACTAGTTAGCCTGTGTTAGGATTTGTCTTCTCTTCGCAATTGCAATGCTGTTGACAGTATTCAAAGCAGACTTGCATGAATGTGTGTGTGTACATGTATACAGAACTTCTTGGGATTTGCGCGTGCTGCTGCTAACACGTGCGCACATAACTTTTGTTTCTTAACCGATCGTAATAATATTTTCGACAGTACATCTTATTATGCCATAGAATATTTATGTATTCTCAAACAGTCAATTGCTTATAAATTGTGGCTTAAATTGATCGGCAACACAAGTGAGATTATTAACTTGATTTATGGCTATGCGGTGGTAGCGGGGAGGTGGCGATAGGTACAATAGAACGATACTTGATATATATATATACTATTCTAGAAGATACATGTCAAGTTTGGTGACTCTAGCTCATATTATTTGCCGAAATTGCTCAAAAAATAGGATTTCGATATCAATTTTTATCGATTACTTGGAAACGGGGCAAGTTATCGAATATCGGAAACAAACTCGATCTGCGCGGGCACTAGGAGGAGCTACAGCTAAAATTTCAAGTCTCTAGCTCTAATAGGATCTGATATCCTTGCGTTCATACATACGGACGGACGGACGGACGGACAGAGAGACGGACATGGCTAGATCGACTCGGCTATTGATGCTGATCAAGTATATATATACTTTATGGGGTCGGATATGCTTCCTTTTGCCTGTTACATACATTTGCACAAATACATAATACCCTTTTTACCTATTTTTAGTGGGTTCAGGGTATAAAAAAAAAAACACACACATACCCCCACCTGAGGGACTGGTAACGTTCATGTTGGAAGGAGGGGACAACTGGAGAAGTATAGGCCAGCTCATAATAGGCATCCAGAGGGATCTAATAAGATGTGAAAAGCAGCGACGAAGAATGGAGATATGCATCCCATCTCCGCGAAATTATACTTTGCGGTGATTCCGCGGAGAATTTGGTGTGTATAACCAACGCACTCCCCCTCCCCTTTCCCAACCCCATCCCCTTTCCCAACCCCATCCCCTTACTCTTTGACCCTTCCCATCCAATCACATCCAGCGTAAACAAATGTGATTTTGCTCCCGACGCACACATTAAAACATAACACCCACATCCAGCGCAAACAAATGTGATCTTGCTCCCCACACAAAAATGTGTAATTTGTTTGACTTAGAAAATTTTAAATTCATTTTAAACGGCAACGATTGAAAATTGTGCCTAAGATGAACACAAAATCAAAAAAGCTTAATTTTAACAACTTCATTTTTCTCTTACTTTTTCTACTTTTAATGTATAGCACAGTTGGCGTATGATGATGACTTAATTATGAATTAGTTGCGACCAAACTCTCGGCATCTATCGGAAACAGCGGCCACCATCCCATAATTTCGATTTATTGGTAGGCACACGATTAGCCTGCATGAGGACAACTAATGTAGGCCAAAAATAAAGTCATGTGATGTAGAGGGTAACAGAGAGATTAAAATCGTAAGTAAATAAGAAAGATCAGAAAGAAGCTAGCAGATAGATTTACTAGCGATGGATGGCTTAGATAAATGGACATGTTAGATAGTGGGGGAATATAGGAACAAGAAATGAAAACACAAAAACCATTAAATGCTTTTTTCACCAATAAAATCTATCTCCGAGATGGAACACTCAATGAGCTTCGACGAAAGGGCAGACTCCGCAGCTATAAGTAATCCTCCTCTGATATTAGCGAATCTGAGATGTCCGGCTTTAGTCAAGTCCCAGTAAGAGCGCTTATATCAAAATTGAAGGCAAGAGAATCTAAGTACTGGCTAACAAGTTTATATTTAAGACCTCTAGCGTTTCGCAAAAATACGTTTTTCGGTTGAACACCCTCTAGAGGCTAATGCATCACAGGTTGTGGTCTCTAAAACAGCTGGTAGTTCGGACGACGAGTCTGTACATTTATTTCTTGCTGTCACTCTGTTAGGGACTTCTACGAGAACGGAAGACTTCGATAAAACTATTGCTTTTTCTCGTACCGATGTCACACATTGGGGAACTAAACTTGCGTCTAGCAGACTTCACAGCTACCGAAGTAACAAAAGAGATGAGCTGCTATGTGATTGGAATAGTAGGCTGCTGAGTTGCAGTTGGAGGTTGAAGGATACTTTATCCACCATGTGAATGTGGATCTGATCTGAATATTTATTTATTTATTAACCAACGCTAGTAGCTTTAGGTTATCTTAAATTAAATAATATTATCTTAAATTACTAACTAGCTAAACAGAAAACATTAAACTTAAGGAAAATGCAAAATGAATCAGTTTTAAAGAAATAATTCTTTAAGCTTATGTCCAATCAAAGCACGTTTGGCAGAAAAATCGAAATTCATTTCAGTTGGAAGATTGTTATAAAGCATTAATGATCTATTTATAGGCTCGTTACTTGCATAAGCAGTTCTATGAGTCCCCACAAAAAACGGTAAATGGTATCGCAGACTTGCTAGGCACATTAAAGTTCACGCGTGCTAGAAGGAACGGGCAGTCAATAAGTCATACAATTAAATTGTTTAAAAAAAGCAACGCTGCTATCACTCTTCTATCTTCCAGAGATGATAAATGTAGTAATCGACACCTAGCTCTGTATTGCGGTAAGGGGTGCGATTAGATTCTCTGCCAATTGAGAGTAGAAAAACAGATATTGATAATATTAAAGTTGCAGTGAGTAAAATGATAGTCATCTCTATATATATAACTGTTTGTCCTGACTGATTGACTGACTGACTGACTGACTGACTGACTGACTGATTGATGATCAACGCCCAGCCCAAACCGTAAGAGCTAGGAAGCTGAAATTTTCACTGTAGCTAGCTTATGTGATGTGGGTGCACGTTAAGACGGGGTTTCGGGAAATTCCACCCGCAAGTGTGAAAAAATCGCGAAAAACGTTTGTATGTAACTTTTTTGTTTACCATCCGATCGGCCTCAAACTTATTTTCAAAGATCTTTGTTCAAATTCATTTGAGGGGTGTTTCACACTTTTAGGAAAATCCATTCCTCCTTGGTGGAAATGGAGGTCAAAGATTTGGTGGGTGAAGTTTCGCGCTCAAATTCATTTCCAGAGATCTATAAGAAACATCATTTGATACGTGTTTCACACTTTTCGCAGAATTCGAACTCCTTCGGGGGGAATGCGATTTAAAGATTTTTTGGGCGAAGTTTTAAGTTGTGTCCGATTTGCTTCAAACTTATTTTCAAAGCTTAACATAAGAACTTAATAAATACGTATTTCAGCGACTTGGAAAATTCCACCCGCAACAGTGGTAAATTGGCGGAAAACGTTTGTATGGAAGTTATTTGTTTACCGTCCGATTAGTTTCAAAATCATTTCAAATTTGTTTGAGAACATTGATTTTATAACATACGTTGCACGGGCAAGGCCGGGTTATACCCGCTAGTATGTTATATGCCTGTTTAAGAGGCAAGAATGTATAAAATTTTACTAATAATAGGATAGGAACTTGATGCATATACTACTAGTTAGAGGGTTTAAACATGTACTTAAATTAAAACTAACGTGTAAATTCCGAAAAATTAGATCTATTTTATGCTATTGATTGAAAATTTAATTTATTTGGGATAAGCCCATACTAGATAGCTTATCAATGATAACAGTTGAGTGTGGATGATGAACATTGGATGGCGGATAGGATGTGGAGTTAGGAAACGACGACCATGCCAGTTTGCAAAGGATGAAGTCATCCATAACACATAGCGATTATCAAATTATTATCCGGTTGCTGCTTTCCTGTCGGTAAGTTGCGCTGGTGGGATTTCGTAGCTCCAAATTGCTGTGCCACCTCCATTGCTCTGCATCCAGATGCCATTATGTTTGGGCTGATATGGCTCACTGACGATGGCGAAGTCAGCGTTCTCTTCCCGTATGGTTTGGGCGAGTAGGTCCTGGGCCACTCTGCAGTGGTTCAAGTTAATTTGTATTACCTTAATTTTTGGTTGTTGCCTGCGACGCCTTGATGAAATACGGGCAGGCCCTGCTAAGGGTATGATGTGCCATGTTTGCGTTCTCGCGCCTTATGCAAAATATGCATATTGGCTTGCAGGAGCACTCCTTCGATGAGTGGTTGGCTTCTCCACAGTTGAAGCACAGCTTCGAGGCGTCGCACAAACTTCGGCATCGTGCAGCCGTGCCCAAAGTCCAGGCACTTGAAATATCAACTCGGTTCCACTTTTTGGCGTATACGTCATACCGCCCAGCCAATGCCTACCAATCGCTACCTCCAAGAGTACGTTTGCGGTCTTCTTGGGCCTTCTGAAATGAAGTTATCAGCGAGCTATAATTCAGTTTGTTACCGAGTACCGAGCGTATAGAGCGTTTAGTTGAACATTTACTTAGTCATTTAAAACAACTTAAGTGTAAATGTCGTCAACATAATCAAATAATATTCAAAGCGCGCAGCGCTTTTGTGACGTTTGTGGAGTGACTGTACCTCGCAATCGATGGACGCAACATTTGCGATCTAATCCACATAATAATAAGGCCTTTACACTGTTAGATGATCATATACAACTTGTAGCATCTGGTTTAATAACCGGATTAACATATAATCATATGATAATGTGTTGAACAACGTAATGCTTCCTGAAGACTTTCTATGTGAAGCAGAAAGCTCATTGGTTCCAATAATGGATAACATTTTAGATGTAATCACCTCATATTAAGTAAATTTTGAACTTTTTGGCGAATATATGAAGATAAAGAATAATGCTGATGTTGATGGTGAAGAAATAGAAATAATAATCAAATCCCATCAAACAGAAATGTGTGTGGTTACGATTTCTTCTGAATCAGAAGAAATATTTATAAGCCACTCTTGTAAAAATGTTTACGTCTTGAGATGAATGTCCACAAATACAAAACACTAAATGGATCAAGCTATGTTCCGTTACCACGGAAAAGCCATAATTAATGTTAAAAACGAAGATGAGTTTTGCTTTAAATTGGCTTTGATATCAGCCCTAAGGAACAGCAATAACTCCACACATAACATTGATAGGTATGTATCTTATAATATCATTGGTATAGGGAGTCCAATTATTGAAATTTATGAGACATTCTCCCTTAAATTTCATAATATGGAATTCCCGTTAAAACTCAAAGACATAAAAAGGTTTGAAAAGCAAAATGCCAACCTGAGTATAAATGTCTTTGGGTATGACAAAGAAATTAATGAGATCATCGGGCCGCATTACTGAACTACAGAAAACCTGAAAAAGCATATTAATCTAATACTTTAAGAAAAACAGAATACACCTCAATGTGCCTGGATAAAGAATCTATCAAGGTAAGTAAACAAAACAAAACAAAATTTATATATATATATATATATATATATATATTTCTTTTTTAATTTCATTAATATTTTCTCCTTCAGGCTTGTGTGCAACTGACTTCGCAAAAAAGGAAATTACATTTCTGTAATGTATAATTAAACTATTCACATAACGAGAATTTGCATAGTAAGCAGTATGGAAAATTGGTGGCGTAGCTTCCAGTAGCAGATAAGGCGAATCTTAAATTTAAGAATTATGTAAATAGCTTAGAAATTCCTTTTATAATATATGCAGATTTCGAGTGCGTTTTAAAACCAATCAACAAAAATGTGAGTGAGAATATAATAAGCATTCAAGAACATATTCAAGTTGCATATGCATATTTCATAAAATGTGCATATGACTCAAATCTGGATAAATTTGTATCTATATAAGTACATGGTGAAAATGTGGGATTACATTATGTGACATCTCTAATTGCTGATGCAAAAGAGTTTTACCCAAAATACTTGTTTACTGTAAGGCTAATCTAAATGGACTTAGAAGATGAGCTTAAATTTTAAAATGCCATCAATTGCCATCAAAGTACGGGATAATTGCCATTTAACTGGCAAATTTAGAGGGGCAGCACATAATGCATGTTATATTAATTACAAAATTGCCTCATTTATTGCCTCATAATTGTTCACGCTATGAAATTAAGGTTCTACATCTCAATAAAGAGGTGTACATTTCCCATTCCAAATATACACATATCACAGAGCATTTTACAAATTTGGAAATCCGGTTTTTGCACTTAGCTCGAGTTTAGATCACAAAAATTTCACAACTGTTAGACGTTGTTTTTCTGATGAAGAACACTTTGGTCTAGTGCATAGGAAGGGAGTTTTTCCTTATGAATATTTAACTAGTTTTGGATGTTTGCAAGAAACTTCATCACCACCAAGGGTTAATGTTTTCAACATTCCTGCAAATAGAGAATGTTCAGTTGAAGATTATTTAAATGCTCTGAACGTGTAGAGAGTTTTTGAAAAGTGAAAAGCTTTAGAGATTATATGGAGCTGAATTTAAAGACAGATGTACTTTTGCTTACAAATTTTTCGTTTCATTTGCAAGAAAATGTATTCATTGGATCCAGCACAATAATTTACTTATTCACTAGAATTTATTATTCACAGACATAGACATGCAAAAGTTTATACAAAATGGTATCCGTGGGGGTTTAGTGCAATCTTGCCCATAAATATTCTCTTAAGATACTTAATAAAAAAGCCTTAGGCATTATGAAAGACGAGAATAATGGTAGGATAATGAAAGAATTTATAGGGCTTCGACCCAAAATGTATTCTTTGAAACTTGAGGACGGGGGTTGCTCTAAAAAAGGAAAACATTACTCTTGGAAAACATTACTGTGAAGTGCTTTCAAAATTGTAGATTTAAGAATATAACATACACAACAAATAATATGCTAATTAGTTGATCGAATTTACATAAATTGTGTACCCAAAATATAGAATAACAAAAGTATCTTTAAGTTCAAAAGATGATAAGGGAAAACCAAGAGATGTTTGTATACATACATATGCTTGGGGTCATTTAAATGATTGTAAATTAATTGTTAAAATAAAGCATTTTTGAAAAAAAAAAAAAAAAACTAAGTCGACTTTTTTTAATTTGATTCTAAAATTGTGTATACAAAGTTTATGATTGCAGCAAATGCGGACGGAGAATATAAATAAAAAAAAAAAATTCCATGCACTGCATATTGAAACAACAACGGCAACAGCAACATCAATATCAATGAGTGCACGCAAAGTGTAACAAGACAAACAATATTGATTTTTGTTTTTTTTTGGTATTGGAATTTTGGGTATTTAGAGAGAGATAGAGAGAGATGGAGTTCTATACTATATTGAACAGAGAATGAGAAGAGTGAAAAAGTGAAAAAAAATGTCCCCATATTAAATTCTTAAATTTCAGAGATTCTAGCGAACCTTGGCGATGCTAAATTTTTTACCACCCTCGACCTGAAGTCAGGGTACCACCAAATTTACCTTGCGGAACATGACCGCGAAAAAACATCGTTCTATGTAAACAGCAGCAAATACGAATTCTGCCGTCTGCCATTCGGCTTAAAGAATGCGAGCAGCATTTTCCAACGTGCATTAGACGATGTTTTGAGGGAACAAATTGGCAAAACGTGTTACGTTTATGTAGATGACGTCATAGTCTTCTCAAAAAACGAAACGGACCACGTCCACCACATCGATACTGTGCTCAAGTGCCTAATCGATGCTAACATGAGAGTTAGCCAGGAGAAAACTAGGTTCTTTAAGCAAAGCGTGGAAAACCTCGGCTTCATTGTAAGCAAGGACGGAACAAAATCCGATCCACAAAAAGTTAGAGCCATGCAGGAATACGCTGAGCCGAAAAACATTCACAGCGTTAGAGCTTTCCTAGGGTTAGCAAGTTACTATAGGGTCTTCATCAAAGACTTTGCCGCCATAGCCCGTCCGATAACGGACATACTGAAAGGGGAAAACGGCTCGGTGAGCAAGCATATGTCAAAAAAATTGCTGTTGAGTTCAACGAGACTCAACGTAACGCATTTGAACGTCTGCGCAACATTTTGGCATCAGAAGATGTCATACTCATGTACCCGGACTTCAAAAAGCCGTTTGACCTCACCACCGATGCATCAGCTAGCGGCATTGGCGCGGTACTATCCCAAGAGAGTAGACCGATCACGATGATATCTCGCACCCTGAAACAGGCCGAGCAAAATTATGCCACCAATGAAAGGGAATTGCTGGCTATTGTGTGGGCTTTGGGCAAATTACAGAACTTCCTGTACGGGTCCAGGGAAATTAACATTTTCACTGACCACCAGCCTCTCACGTTCGCAGTAGCAGATAAGAATACCAATTCCAAAATAAAAAGATGGAAGGCATACATTGACCAACATAATGCCAAAGTTTTTTACAAACCAGGCAAAGAAAACTTAGTTGCCGATGCCCTCTCCAGGCAGAATGTTAACGCCCTGCAAGATGAGCCTCAATCAGACGCTGCAACCATTCACAGCGAACTCTCACTGGCCTACACGGTCGAGGCTACAGATAAACCGCTAAACTGCTTCAGAAACCAAATTGTTCTGGAGGAAGCACGTTTCCCTCTAAAGCGGAATCTACTGTTGTTTCGTAGGAAGACGCGCCATTTGATCAATTTCACTGACAAAAGCAGCATCTTAAAAACACTTAAAGAAGTGGTAAACACGGGTGTCGTAAACGCTATACACTGCGACCTGCCCACTTTAGCAAGTTTCCAGCACGACTTAATTGCCCACTTTCCGGCCACCCAATTTCGTCACTGCAAGAACTTTGTACAAGACGTAACCGATAAGAGTGAGCAGGTGGAAATTGTCACAGTTGTGCACAATCGTGCGCACAGAGCGGCGCAGGAAAATATCAAACAGGTCCTTCGCGACTACTATTTTCCCAAGATGAGCAGCTTAGCCAAGGAAGTCGTTGCAAACTGCAAAGTCTGCACCAAAGCCAAATATGACAGGCACCCTAAAAAATAGGAGCTCGGGGAAACCCCCTCCCAGATTACACCGGCGAAATGTTGCACATAGACATCTTCTCAACCGATCGGAAGCAATTCCTAACATGTGTTGACAAGTTCTCTAAATTCGCGGTCGTTCAACCAATACTGTCCAGAACAATAGTTGACATTACAGGGCCTTTGTTGCAGCTTGTAAACATCTTTCCTAAAATCAAAACAATATTTTGAGACAATGAGGCCGCGTTTAACTGAAACCATCACCTCTATGCTCAGAAACAGCTACGGCATTGACGTTGTGAATGCGCCCCCGCTTCATAGCTCGTCGAATGGTCAAGTGGAACGGTTCCATAGCACCTTGGCCGAAATCGCTAGATGTCTAAAGTTAGACAAAAAAATCAGCGACACGATAGAGTTAATCCTGAAGGCGACAGTAGAGTACAACAAAACCCTACACTCAGTCACCCGTGAAAACCCAATTGACATTGTTCATGCAGGGTCTAATGAGCGTCGCTCTGGCATCAAAGAAAGGTTGGCGAATCCCAACAAGACAACATCAAAAGATGTAATGCTGCCAGACAAAACCGTATTTTTGAGGTAGGTGAAAAAGTCTTTCAGAAAAACAATAGGAGGTTAGGAAACAAACTGACCCCGTTATGCTCGGAGCAAACGGTTGAAGCAGACCTAGCAACGTCTGTTCTAATTAAAGGGAGGGTGGTCCACAAGGACAACCTCAAATAGGTTCTCCCTTTACAATAGCTAGTAAGATCAGTTTAAGCACCCATTTTTACGCCATGTTTAAATTTCAGGTTCGCCTTTACGATGCTTGTTGCCATAGCAGCAGCTAATGCTCGGGTCACCGACTTCTCCCATGCAAACTCCATCCCCGTTTTGGACGGTGAGGTACTGGTGTTTGAACAAAGAGACTGCTTGAGGCACTCAAGCAATCTCTCAGAATTTATTAGCATGATAGACGAGACAGAGAAGTTGTCCGATTCCTTCCCCCAGTCACATATGCGTAAGTTATTAGATGTTGATACAGATCAGATTTTGTAGTTAACAACTAAGCATAATTATGTACAATATATTGCCCTAGCAACTAAGTAGCTTCATGTAAGCAATGCTGACGCGCCAGAACTGAGTTCAGCGCTCTGCGCTAAGAACGGCCAGCAGTGGTAAGCTGACACTTCATATTCGAAGTGCCGCGCTGCACTGCATGGAATGCTTTTTTTTTTTTTTTTTTTTTTTGGAAAATAATAATGAGATTTATTAACAAGATAAGTGTGCTGCTACCTTGCAAGGCAACTTAAACTAATCAGAAAATTAAACTAAAAATAACAAAATAATTTATGATAGAACATAACAATGAATTACAGATAACTTATAAGGTGGAGGCTTAAGGGGTGATACTGGGGAGATCGTCTAAATTTTAGTTGGAGATATTTATGTCAAGACCCGGTTCAGGAGGTCTTGAGGGTGATGGCGTTTGAGTCTTCTCCTTACTCTTCTACGGTGACAGGCAGTATTTAGGCGTCTAGCTAAACAGTTTGGATGAGCTCCTAGCCTCTCCGTGTATTTTTGGGCAATCACTTGGATTCTGTCACCTATTTTGGGCACCTTAAGGTCGCGCTCAATGTTACTTGTCCTTATGTACCATGGAGACCCAGAGATCATCCTCAAAGTCTTAGCTTGTAGCACACGGATCTTATTCAGGTGCGACTTGGCACATATACCGTACACCTATATGGCATAGAATAGGCTGGGAGCTAAAATGCACTTGTATATTTTGACCTTGTTCTCCAGCGACAATTTGTTTTTGGCGGAGAGTAACCAGGACATCTTCTTTAATTTGGCTCTATATGAGTGCTGCAGTGACGTGACATGTCTTTCGAAGGTAAGGCTTCTGTCTAGGATGACACCTAAGTACCTGTACGCAAATGAATGATCCAGTACTCTTCCATTAAGTGATACGGCTGGGCAGTTCTGCACTCGATTTGTGAAAGTCACGTTTGCACATTTACCTGCGTTTATGCACACATTCCATTTCGATGCCCATTCCTGGAATGCGTCCAGAAACTCCTGCATTGCACTTTTGGCTAATAGTATGCAACTGCTTTTTGTGAGCACCGCAGTGTCGTCGGCGTAGGTCGCTATTAGCGTATCGCTTTTATCGACTGAGGTAATTGCCATATGGTTTGGTATATCCGCTGAATATATCGAGTACAATGTGGGGCCTAGAACACTGCCCTGGGGAACGCCAGCCTCGATTGATTTACTGGAGGACTTGCACCCATCGTCAGCCACTCGGAATGTGCGCCCTCCTAAGAAACTCTTTATAACCTGGAACAGCTGGGGGGTTAAGAGTCTCTTGGCTTTGTAAAGAAGTCCAGGGTGCCACACCCTGTCGAAAGCTTGCTGTATGTCCAGGAAGACAGCGACCGCATACTCTTTCTTCTCTATGGCCTCTAACGCAAAGTTGACAACTCTATGCAGCTGTTCTGGAGTGCCATGCTGCTTGCGAAATCCAAATTGAAATTTAGGGATCGCAAGGGTAACAGTCTCGAGATCCAGTATTCTGTTTAGAATCAACCTCTCCATTATTTTGCTCAGTGAAGGAAGAAGGCTGATCGGCCTATAAGAGTCCACATCAGTTGGTTGCTTTCCAGGCTTGAGGATCATAATAATGTTTGCCGACTTCCAGGCTCTCGGAAAGTATCCCACACGTAGGACGCTGTTAAAAATAATAACCAAAAACAACAGTGCCTGATCTGGTAGGAGTCTTATGGTTCTGTTATCGAGTAAGTCCTCGCCAGGTGCCTTATTGGGTTTTAGCTTTGACACCAGCTGCTTCACTTCGTCCAGTGTCACAGTATCTGAAGGCAAAGCCATTTGAAACGGTGTTGCCAATGCCTCCGCAACTATCCTGCAGTGACTCTCAGGTGCAAAGTCGTGCGGCCTGAATCGTTGCTCAAGATTGTTTGCAAATACTTCCGTTTTGTCAAGACTAGTGCGGCACCAGCTCCCTGAAGGGTCCCTAATAGTCGATTTCGGTGTTGCCAATGTCTTATATCTCTTAGTAATTTTCCACAGAGAGTAATTAGTAGAGACATCGGTACCCAAGTTTTCCAACATGTTATCAATTTGAATTCTTTTCCTGCGAGCCAGAACTTTGTGAAGACGATTAGCCAGCCTGTTGTGAATCTGTTGGATTCGGGCATCTCCTGTTCTTGCATACTCCTTTCTTACTTTACGCTTGAGACGCAGGAGCTCAACGATTATAGAAGGAAGCTGAGGCGATCTATCTCCATGGAGATGTTGTTGATTCCTAGGAGCAGCTCTTGTTGCAGCATCTTTCAGCTTGCTCATAAAAATATCGATTGCGTTATCAATATCATCTGCGTCTTGAATTTCCATATTTAGATCAGTCAGCTGCTCCAGATGGGACCTGAAAATTTCTGTATCAGCACCGCGTGCTAGTAAACAAGAGCGCTGTGAAGAGAGCTCATGAAGCGTTTTCACGTTAAGCCTGCTCATTGCGTATCCATTAATGACAAAAAAATCTAGCGCTGATGTTGACACTAGGGAGTTGGATGAGTAGAATGTAGGCTCACCCGTTGCAAGAATTTGGTACCGATCATTCGCCACTACATCCTGCAATATTTTGCCTCTGGAGCAATTTCTTGAGTTGCCCCACCATGAGTGCTTGGCGTTGTAGTCACCACCTGCAATGAATTTGTTACCTAGCATGGCAAACAGGGATTCAAATTCCGCTTTAGTACAAGGCTCTTTGGGAGGAAGATACAAAGATGCTAGTGCGACGGGCCCTTCCGATGTCTGCAGATTCACTCTTGCTAGCTGTATGTTGTTTGTTGAGATGGGGGGCTGTGGAATGTGGCACATGCTGGAGCGCACAATGACTGTGGCGCCACCTCTGCTGTTACCGCTGGGGTGGAAGGCATGGTAGGTGGAGTAGCCTGGCAGGAAGACACGCTGTCCCTCTTTCATGTGTGTCTCTGTGACAAACATTACATCTATATTATTTGCACTAAGAAACAGCCGGAGCTCTCCAGAGCCCCTAACTAGTCCCCGTGCGTTCCACAATCCGATTTTAATGATCGGTTGCATCATTTTTGGATACTTGAAATGAGAACCTGGACCAATTCTCGGAAGGCCTTGTTAGCCTCCATAGTCTCTTGAACCAACTTGAATAATTGGTCCATTCTGGAGTTGAGATCCCGTATGGAGCTCTCCAGCGCGTCCAATTTCTTGTCAGGCAGTGAGTTTGATTCTCGCTGAAGATGCTTGTCAGCATTTGGACCAGATTGCGCCCTTTTGGGCCGAGTAACGTCGGCGTAAGACATACTGCATCTGACAGTCTCAGCCGGGATGAATCCACGTGAAGGGCCTTGGTTAGGTTTTGGCCTGGCAGTGTTGCCAGTATCATGGAGCCTTGGGATCGGTTTCATTTTTTTGGTTTTATTAATCCTGACGGGGCAGTCTTTGTCGGTCGACGCGTGATCACCACCGCAGTTGACGCACAGGAAATTTTCACTCGTGCAAAGCAGAGAACCAGTCATATGAGAACCAGCGCATTTGCCACAGATTGGGTCCTGAAGACAATAATTTTTGGAATGACCGAAGATGTGGCATCTCAGGCATTGTAGAATTTCTTTTCTGCGGGGAGCACGCTCCACTGAGACTCTGTATCTGCCGAGCTGTGTAATTTTCAAAGCCTTAGACACATTGGGTCCTTGTTTTAGATTGACAAAAAATTGATTTTGCCTAGTCTTGTAATTGATCGTCGCTTCATCGTCTGTCTCGTTGACCTGAACGTTACGCCAATCTGCCTTTCTTGGGCAATATATATTGAGGGTTTCGAAACCCTGGTCAGCAAAAGCTTGCGCAATTTGTGGTTTGGGGACGTTGGCATTAACGCCCTTGACGACAACCCTGTAGGGCTTTTCCTCCCTAAGTTGATGGTGCCAGAATTGACAGTTAAGTTTTGTCAAATGTTTTACAGCTGCTCGGAAAGCGTCAGAGTTTGCGGTGTATATCCGTGATACACCGAACTTAGAGGTGCGAATGCTATAGTTGTTGGCACCCACGCACAAGTCTAGTGCTTGTTCCATGCCTGAGGGATTGTTGACTTGTGGTACACATATTGCTGGAGGCTTTGAGAGCGTTTTTGAGGATTGTTTGTTCCCGTTGCCAACAGCACGAGCTTCATCTTCGTCGTCAGAAGCGCTTTCTGACAATCCTTGCTCCATCATGTTGTCCGCTTCTTCGTCCAGAGCTGCAAAACGGTTTTTACTCAGTGCTGCTGCAGTCGAGGTGGATGCCGTGTCTTTGGCTACTTCCTTGTGCAGCTCAGCGGGCTTCGACTTAGCTTTCTGTATAGGTTTGGAAGTGTTTATAACTCCTTTATGTTTTCTATTAGCAGGCAGGCCACGGTCTTGAAACGAGCACTTCGTCTTACGAGTTGCTGCTGACAAGATTTCACCCAATGTGTTGCCAAGTGACGTAGTCGAGGAAATGTTAGGCCCCACAGTTGTCGCTACAGTATACGTAGATATAGATGTCAGACTTGCTTGCGACATAGATATAGTGCAGGTAACGCTGGTATCAGTGCTTGTTGTTACTGTCGGCCCAGTTATCACCCGACTTGGCAATAAGCTGTTGCTTTCCGCAGAAATGGATGCTACGCTATCGCGGATTTGAGAGCGTAGAGTTTCAGGGCTTACCCCAGCTGCTTTTCTCATCTCCTCCAGTACAGATTGCCTATTACTAGGTAGCGACTGATTCCATGAGTTAATGTCCATACCTTCAATTGTTATTATTTAGAGTCAAATAATGCAATTGTCGTCAACTTTTCCAGATCAAAAGATAAGAATTAGCGGAACCAACCTCTCGCTTGCGCAGCGCGCAGGGCAAGGGGCAAACTAAGCACCGTTTAAGTCTGGCTTATCTTAGGTAAAGTACCGCGATAAGCTGCCGCCACCGCAAGCAGTGGCTAAAAATAGTGCAAGAAGAGCACAAAGAGATAAAGAGGTAAAGAGATTGTGTTGATCACTTGCGAAAATAACTTGTCAAGCGCGCACGTCCGAATGCAACGAGCTGAAACCTGAGACTGCATGGAATGCTGAGTCGGCTTGCCGACCATGCTTTGATGGCGTGATGCATTGAGGCTTAGGGTATTTGTATAATTTGTTTGTCCCCTGTACTTTAGTTCTATATTGTCTCTCAAAGAAAGCTAACGCTGAAATATAATTACTCCGGCACTTGGCCGTCACGCAATAACTCATTCTTTTACTACCGAGCCACAAGGCCGGTAACTAAAGGAAGGATAAAGCCTTCCCAACGTAATCTTCGGGCAACAGCACCGGGATATCACCATTAGGACATCACCACCAGGATACCACCACCAGGGGATCTGGTTCACCATCATCCTAAAGGACGATTTAATATATAATTGGCGCCCAACCACTACAGAACCTAACTAGCGAGTTAACGTCATGTAAGTTCACAAGTGAAAAACAACGGCATGACCCAAGTGTGTTAAAGTAAACTTACATCAGTCGCCACGTATAAGTGCATTACATTTTTATCATTGCATACTTTCGGCAGAATAAATTTTCTGTTGCATACCCAAACAATAAAAAAATGTTCGTTGCATACTTTCGGCGGATAAAAATTTTCTGTTGCATACCCAAATAATAAATAAATATTGCATACTTTCGGCGGAAAACATTTTTTCTGTTGCATTCCTATTTAATAAATAAATATTGCATACTTTCGCTATAAATAAATTTTTTAGTGCATATCCTAAGGTACTGCTTTACATTTCCATTCCATCTCTTGCGCGACAAGTTCATAATTCTGCCGATCATTTGTGTTCGGCAAAAGAATACTTGTGTAGTGTCAACCAACAGCCAATGAGTTGGGCAGGTGCGTACAGGGACGTGAAACGTGATTACGATAGCGAGGATAGTTGGGAATCGGAACAAGTTGGTCAGGGAATAGATCAGCCATTAACAAGTACCCTGGTAGATAACACCATGGACCCCGCACAGATCCAAGCACTCATCGACAATGCCGTCAGACAGGCATTGGCGCAGCAGCAATCTCAGTTACAGTCCCAGATAAATGCGTTAGTTACTCAAGTGCAGAGTTTGCAGGTGGAAGCACCTCAGATCACCACTTATGAGAAAGAATCTGCTAGGCCTGATGTCAGGTGTGATATTCCACTTGACGTTATCAAGTCTGTGCCAGAGTTCACTGGCTCCCAAAATGACTACGTAGAATGGAGGCAATCGGCCCTATCTGCGTACGACATGTTCAAACCCTACAACGGCAGCGCTACACATTACCAGGCTGTTGCTATCTTGAGAAACAAAATCAGAGGCTCAGCTGGAGACCTCCTTGTGTCATACAATACTGTGCTGAATTTTGATGCCATTTTGGCCAGGCTGGATTGCACATACTCCGATAAAACATCGTTGCGCTTGCTCAGGCAAGGCCTAGAAATGGTCAGACAGGGCGATATGCCCCTCATGCAGTATTACGAGGAAGTCGAAAGGAAACTGACACTGGTGACCAATTGTTATGTCACACGAGCTAGTAAGCGCCGATTTGCACAACGCAGAAGTTAGAGCCGACGCCCTGCATGCCTTCATTTCGGGTCTTAAAAAATCGCTCAGAGCCGTGGTTTTCCCTGCACAGCCCAAAGACCTACCTTCTGCTTTGGCTCTGGCCAGAGAGGCGGAGTCAAGTATTGAGAGGAGCATGTTCGCGAATTCGTACGCCAAGGCTGTGGAGGAGCGGGCTCAAGGGCCCGAAAACAGCAAGGGTCGTTCCCAGAATAAGCAAGGCAGGTATACCAAGGAAGAGCATAACCAAGATAGGAACCCACACTTTGTTAAGCACCAAAAGGGCAACGCCCAGGAACAGGTTAACAAAGACAATCAAGCGCAGGCCCCACAGCCAATGGAAGTTGACTCATCCTCCAAGTCTAGACAACGTACCGATTATAGCAAACGTCAGGCCAATGATTCCAACGCCGCTAAGCGGCGTAATTCCTCAGACCGTTCGACAGGCCACAGACGACAACGGGTTAATAACGTTGTCCAAGAGGAGTCCAAACAACTCAAGGCAGAGGTCGAAAGGGCGGCGAAAGAGGCGGTTGAAGAAATTGATAGTGATAATGAGTACGCCCCGAGTGAAGACTCAATTCATTTTTTAGGGGGCAATCCTGGTTGCCGTTCATCGAACGACGGTTGGCTGGGAGAACATTAAAAACGCTAATCGACACAGGCGCGGCGAAAAATTATGTCAAGCCCGTTAAGGAGCTAAAGACCATATTGCCGGTCGCCAAAACATTTTCGGTAAACTCCATACACGGTTCCACCCAGATTAAACAAAAGTGCTTGATGAACATCTTCAGGCACACTTCCCCATTTTTTCTACTAGACACTCTCAGCTCGTTTCGACTTGTTAACACAGGCCGGAGTTAAGCTTAATCTAGCAGAGAACACTCTAGAATTCCAGGGCACCTCTGAGAAACTTCAGTACTATAACTGTGCTGATGTTAATTTCACCAATGTTAATGACATCATAGTCCCTGACTCCATTAAAAAGGAGTTTAAGAACATGATCATTAAGAGGAAAAAAGCTTTTTCAACAGCCAACGAAGCCCTACCCTTCAACACCGCTGTCACTGCTACGATTCGTACGGTAGACAATGAGCCGGTGTACTCCAGAGGCTACCCAAACCCTATGGGTGTCTCAGACTTTGAAAACAACGAAGTCAAACAAATGCTGAAAGACGGCATTATCAGGCCCTGAAGGTCCCCCTACAACAGCCCGACTTGGGTTGTTGATAAAAAAGGCACAGATGCCTATGGTAACCATAACAAAAGGTTGGTCATCGATTTCAGGAAACTGAACGAACGAACCATCCCAGACCGTTACCCAATGCCCAGCATTCCCATGATTCTAGCGAACCTTGGCGATTCAAAATTTTTTACCACCCTCGACCTGAAGTCAGGGTACCACCAAATTTACCTTGCGGAACATGACTGCGAAAAAACATCGCTCTCTATAAAAAGCGGCAAATACGAATTCTGCCGTCTGCCGTTCGGTTTAAAGAATGCGAGCAGCATTTTCCAACGTGCATAGACGATGTTCTGAGGGAACAAATTGGCAAAACATGTTACGTTTATGTAGATGACGTCATAGTCTTCTCAAAAAACGAAACGGACCACGTCCACCACATCGATACTGTGCTCAAGTGCCTAATCGATGCTAACATGAGAGTTAGCCAGGAGAAAACTAGGTTCTTTAAGCAAAGCGTGGAATACCTCGGCTTCATTGTAAGCAAGGACGGAACAAAATCCGATCCACAAAAAGTTAGAGCCATGCAGGAATACGCTGAGCCGAAAAACATTCACAGCGTTAGAGCTTTCCTAGGGTTAGCAAGTTACTATAGGGTCTTCATCAAAGACTTTGCCGCCATAGCCCGTCCGATAACGGGCATACTGAAAGGGGAAAACGGCTCGGTGAGCAAGCATATGTCACCCTGAAACAGGCCGAGCAAAATTATGCCTCCAATGAAAGGGAATTGCTGGCTATTGTGTGGGCTTTGGGCAAATTACAGAACTTCCTGTACGGGTCCAGGGAAATTAACATTTTCACTGACCACCAGCCTCTCACGTTCGCAGTAGCAGATAAGAATACCAATTCCAAAATAAAAAGATGGAAGGCATACATTGACCAGCATAATGCCAAAGTTTTTTACAAACCAGGCAAAGAAAACTTAGTTGCCGATGCCCTCTCCAGGCAGAATGTTAACGCCCTGCAAGATGAGCCTCAATCAGACGCTGCAACCATTCACAGCGAACTCTCACTGGCCTACACGGTCGAGGCTACAGATAAACCGCTAAACTGCTTCAGAAACCAAATTGTTCTGGAGGAAGCACGTTTCCCTCTAAAGCGGAATCTACTGCTGTTTCGTAGGAAGACGCGCCATTTGATCAATTTCACTGACAAAAGCAGCATCTTAAAAACACTTAAAGAAGTGGTAAACACGGGTGTCGTAAACGCTATACACTGCGACCTGCTCACTTTAGCAAGTTTCCAACATGACTTAATTGCCCACTTTCCGGCCACCCAATTTCGTCACTGCAAGAACTTTGTACAAGACGTAACCGATAAGAGTGAGCAGGTGGAAATTGTCACAGTTGTGCACAATCGTGCGCACAGAGCGGCGCAGGAAAATATCAAACAGGTCCTTCGCGACTACTATTTTCCCAAGATGAGCAGCTTAGCCAAGGAAGTCGTTGCAAACTGCAAAGTCTGCACCAAAGCCAAATATGACAGGCACCCTAAAAAATAGGAGCTCGGGGAAACCCCCATCCCAGATTACACCGGCGAAATGTTGCACATAGACATCTTCTCAACCGATCGGAAGCAATTCCTAACATGTGTTGACAAGTTCTCTAAATTCGCGGTCGTTCAACCAATACTGTCCAGAACAATAGTTGACATTACAGGGCCTTTGTTGCAGCTTGTAAACATCTTTCCTAAAATCAAAACAATATTTTGAGACAATGAGGCCGCGTTTAACTGAAACCATCACCTCTATGCTCAGAAACAGCTACGGCATTGACGTTGTGAATGCGCCCCCGCTTCATAGCTCGTCGATTGGTCAAGTGGAACGGTTCCATAGCACCTTGGCCGAAATCGCTAGATGTCTAAAGTTAGACAAAAAAATCAGCGACACGATAGAGTTAATCCTGAAGGCGACAGTAGAGTACAACAAAACCCTACACTCAGTCACCCGTGAAAACCCAATTGACATTCTTCATGCAGGGTCTAATGAGCGTCGCTCTGGCATCAAAGAAAGGTTGGCGAATCCCAACAAGACAACATCAAAAGATGTAATGCTGCCAGACAAAACCGTATTTTTGAGGTAGGTGAAAAAGTCTTTCAGAAAAACAATAGGAGGTTAGGAAACAAACTGACCCCGTTATGCTCGGAGCAAACGGTTGAAGCAGACCTAGGAACGTCTGTTCTAATTAAAGGGAGGGTGGTCCACAAGGACAACCTTAAATAGGTTCTCCCTTTACAATAGCTAGTAAGATCAGTTTAAGCACCCATTTTTACGCCATGTTTAAATTTCAGGTTCGCCTTTACGATGCTTGTTGCCATAGCAGCAGCTAATGCTTTTTAGGGACAGCACTGAAGATGGTTGCAGGCACACCTGATGCCGCAGATTTCCTGAAAATCAAGATCACTGAGGCTCAGCTAGTGGAGTCAAACTCTAGGCAAATTACCTTAAATTCCGAAAAGCAAAGACAGATAAACAGACTGACTGACACCATCAACAAGATTATCCAGGCCCGAAAAAACGAGTTGGTTGACACCCCACATCTGTTCGAAGCACTCTTGGCAAGAAATAGAATGTTAAATACAGAAATTCAAAATTTAATCCTCACCATTACGTTGGCTAAATCTGATATAGTAAACCCCACGATCCTTGATCATGCCGATCTGAATTCACTTGTCGAACAAGATATCCCAATAGTTAGCTTAATTGAAGAAATCAGAGTCCTCCAGTCCGAAAACATCATCCATATACCAATAGCTTATCCAAAGGTCAAATTCAGGTGCAAAAAGGTCACCGTCTACCCAGTATCCCAGTATAGTTAACAACTAAGCATAATTATGTACAATATATTGCCCTAGCAACTAAGTAGCTTCATGTAAACAATGCTGACGCGCCAGAACTGAGTTCAGCGCTCTGCGCTCTGCGGCCAGCAGTGGTAAGCTGACACTTCATATTCGAAGTGCCGCGCTGCACTGCATGGAATGCTGAGTCGGCTTGCCGGCCATGCTTTGATGGCGTGATGCATTGAGGCTTAGGGTATTTGTATAATTTGTTTGTCCCCTGTACTTTAGTTCTATATTGTCTCTCGAAGAAAGGTAACGCTGAAATATAATTACTCCGGCACTTGGCCGTCACGCAATAACTCATTCTTTTACTACCGAGCCACAAGGCCGGTAACTAAAGGAAGGATAAAGCCTTCCCAACGTAATCTTCGGGCAACAGCACCGGGATATCACCATTAGGAGATCACCACCAGGATACCACCACCAGGGGATCTGGTTCACCATCATCCTAAAGGACGATTAAATATATAATTTGTATAACTACCGCATATCATATTCAGCAGATCCACATTTTAAATTCTGTTGCATTATAAAAATAAATAAGAATGATTTATTCCCAACGTTTAAACGGCCTTGAGAGTGGGCGTGAAGATAAGGACATTTACAGAAGCACAATATAAAGTATATCAAAATCCAATTAAAACAAAAAAAAAAACGAGGAAAAACTAACTATTAGAGCTATTCAGTGAGCTCTGTAAAATACCAGAGTTTTAAATAGCTCTGACTATGTACTAGCGACAACCTTTCTACAGAAAACTCTGGATGCTGAAGCCTCAACATGAGCAATCAAATTCATCAAATTCAACCCAACGCAATATCATCTACAAAAGATATTTTTCAATACCACACATGGAGTTTAAATTCAAATTCAAATTTAGAATTAATAATACATCGTGAGATTCAACAAAATATAATATCATCTACAACTCGTGAGCTTTTTGATGATGTCGTTGAGGTCCCTGAAACAGACATTGAAGATGAGGAGGACATATGCAACAATAGACATCATTATTTGAATCAAGAATCTCGACCACTAATGTTTACAGATAGTGAGGAACAACTATTCGAATTCAAAAATGTTTTTGATTATTAAAATTATATATAGTTTGAAAAACTACATTCTTTTCTATTCTATTATCATTGAATATATTTGCGAATAATTTTTTACATTAATCAATCGAATTTCAGATCTAAGTGCTTTTTCAAACATTTTAAGTGATTCAACCTCCCCATTTGCCGTTTTCCTTTAAGCTCCATATTCATGATATTCCAAACAGCTAATTTTCAGATGACGAAGTTCATAATTACTGTTATAAGTACACCTTATTTTTAAGACATATTCATCATATTGAAGCTTAAAGTGTCTGTAAAATGGTGCATTACTCTAAAAAATTTCTGAAATGTTTGCTTCTTTCTGAATTAGCTTTTACCTACTCATCTTTTGCGCTTGAACTCTCATCGAGTTAAAGTGGAATTGGAAGCGTATTAAAACATTGAGCTACTATAATTAATATATAAAATTTAAATATTTGAGTGCTTTTCATATTGTCAGAGCAAACGATACACTAATAATGATTGCAATATTCATTTTATCTCAAATCTATAACCAAAACCCAAGCACAGCTCTAGTTTCAAAAGATAACCATTTTTTAATAAATGCTTTAATTTTCATTTTTATTTCCCAATATTACACAAAGTTTAACATTAAAATGATTCTTCTTATCTTTTACTTGAATAATTATGTATATATAAATTTATACAACCTTATTTTTATTTTGCACAACACCTGGTGTACTCATCAGAGAACCCCAACCATTTAACATATACCTTATCACCATTTTTCTATATTACTTTTCAAGTAACGGGAAAGCGAGTATTCTTTAATTCGTGAGAATATAATCCTCCTTTTAGTGGCGTCCCTTGATAGTCTTCCAATATATATATTGTGGGATGGGTGTTTTTCACCTGGGAAATTTAAAACATTTCTGTCGTCCAATTATCCCTTCTCAAAGATATGTTTATACTTGCTAATGCGTACACAAACATGAAAACGTGAGCCGATAAATATTTTTTTTGCTGTAGAGCGTGCTTAACAACTCTTTTTCATTCGATGAATTAACTTTGATTGGTGATTGTTCGATGATATCTTCTATTATATTCCATTAATACTTAATTCATTCCACATCATCTCTTTGAGCGTTCTATCACTAGCCTTACAATGCATAGATATGCCAAACAGCCGAATAATCGAAACACGATAAATCGCAACCAGAGAAATACATATGTGTGTAAACAAGTGCAGAGTGCGCCTCGCTCTCACTCATTCCTTTGCGCACTTGTGTGCATCTCTTTCTACCTGCATAGCTTCCCTGTAGTTCTGATGGTGTCAAGCGGCGAGTCTTCACTAACGATCTGATGCACCACCATTCGTTAGCTAATTCGCCAACTAAAGGTCATGCGATGGCCCCCAGAAAAGATGACTACTAACGATCTTATGCATTATTAGTCGTTAGGAAATTCGTTAGCGAATGGTTATGATATGCATGCCGTACAAAACGAAAATGTGAAATAATTTTTTTATTGCGAGGTCTATTTTTCGTCTCATAAATTTGATGACGAACAATAAAAAGTAGCCGAGTTCCCTTGATTTTGCAGTCAAGAACTGTTTACGCAACAAGATCAATGAGCGGCGCGCGCGTCTTTTATTAATTGTGTAGTTTTTTTTTACTTGTGATTCTGTCTGGCACGAGGAAACTTTAGAACGTGTCATTTGTGATGTGAAGTTAAGAGTTGCACGTGCATATTTAATTCAACTGGAAACCTTTAAATAAACTAATAAATATCGTAGTGGGTATGTATTTACATTAATAATAATATATTTATTTTGTTCCCGTGTTAACTGGTATGTATTATATGAAAAACGAAAACATTCAAAATAAATGATAAACTTTTCATTTCAGAGTCCATAAAGTCCTTCTAAGGGAGTTGCTGCGGGCTCTCCAGAAGACCAGCTTCGAAAAGCAATGCAGCTTCTTAATTATAAGGTTGTTGGTTTGTATGTTAATGCAAAGAAGGCAATTTTTTAAATAAAAATATTTTTTCTTAACTGTTTATTGTATTGTATCAAAAATTGCATACATTTTTATTACAACACAGTTGGCTTAGGTGATATTACGCCAACCCTGTTTGGGTCCTCAGGCTTTATCGTGGACAAACGTCAAAGGCTGCATCGTCACGTAGGTGGTCGGGGGGCTCTGGGGCGTCTCCTATGTCGTGTTTGGAGGAGGTCCTTGAACGATCTTCTCTTGAGCCTCCTGACTACACACCAAGCGTTCGTTGTACCGGTTGGCGAATGCTCCGATTTGGCTGTCTATGGTCTGCATTTTGAGGTTTTGTGTAATGAAGAATTTCTGACGTACTAGTCAGCACCGGTAACTCGGCGCAAGGCCAAGTTTTTGGAGTGTCTAAATCCGTCTTCAATTTGTCCGAGATGCAATGCCCCAAACCTGGATACCGTATCTAAAAGTTGGCGTCACCACGACGTTGCAAACTGCCCGTTTGCAGCGAAGTGGCAATGGGCTGTTAGGGTTAAGAAGCCGCCGAAGGTCGCCCGACACTTCTTATCCAGTACAATTCCGAGATACTTGGCGCTTCTGCCAGGGTGAAGGGGGCTGCCATCTATCCAGACTGCTGGAGCCTTGCCACGAGTTAGTGTGTAGTTGACCGCCTGGCTCTTCAAAGCATTGAGTTTGATGTTCCACCAAATGTGGCCATCAAGTATTTGCCCGGGGTGGCAAACGCGTGTAGGTCATCCGGAGTGGGGATACCTGCCGTGTACAAATTGTAGAGAAAGGGGCCCAGTACGCTGCCTTAGGGGACACCCGCCTTCATTTTGCGAACAGGAGAGATTGCTGCTCTAACTTTGACTTCGAACTTTCGCTCCATTAGATAAGAGCACAGAAGTCGAAAGAAGGGGACGGAAAGACTCATCTTGATTTTCTGGAGCAATTCATCAATCCAGACATGGTCGAAGGCCTGCTTAACGTCTACAGAGACTCCATAGCAGTAGTCTTTGTCGTCGTAAGCCTTAAGAATATGGTTAGTCACTCTGTGAACCATGCCCTCCCCTGAACCCAAATTGGTGATCAGGAAGGATGGCCATGTGATCAATAAGCCTTGCAAGTCGCATGATAATCAGTCTTTCTCAGAACTTCAACAAGGAAGGCAGAAGACTGATCGGTCGATATGACTAAGGGTCATATTCCGGCTTGCCCGACTTATGGATCATATGGATCCTCGCTAACTTCCACTGGGCAGGGAAGTGTTGCGTCCTTAATATGGCGTTGTAGATCAACGTTATAAAAAGGAGCGCGTGCATTGGTAGGGTCTTCAGAGTGGTGTGGCATATTCCATCATGGCCCGTTGTTTTAGCACTGGGAAGGGCTTTGACGACGTTGATCACCTCCTCCACGTGGATGGGGCCGATAGATGGTGACATCATGGTTTCATCGAGCTCTTCTGGGGAGGCCAGATCGAAAGGTGTAAGCCGTTCCTCCAGGTGGCTGGCGAAGCTTGCTCTTCGTCTGTAAGGCAATATTTAGGGTAAGCGCTTGAGGTTTTTAGTTGCTCGCCAGAGCGAGTATCCTGAGTCATGGATATAGTCCCTGCTCTCCAACCTTCTATAGAAGGATGCGTCTTTGTGTCTTCGAGGGCCTCCTTGAGTTGCCGCTCCGCTCTTCGCCACTCCGCCTTGTCCCACGGGTGCTGTGTCGTCTGGAACCTGCGTCTGCAGCGCCTCCTGATCCTGAGCAGGTTGGCTATGTCTGCGGGCAGTCCGTTGCCAGCACTATCCAGCTGCCTGGCAACTGGTGGGGAAGTGGCTTAGGCTGCTGCTACACGAATCTTTGCGTTGAGCAGCTCAATTGCGTCCTCTACATCCTGTCCATTGCAGATTTCGGTGATAAGGTGAATACTTTCACTCATCTGTCTCTTGAAGACACCGATATCAGTGCGTGCGTTGATCATCCTTGGTATTGCGCTGACCACCCTGGCTCTGCTCTCCAGGGTTACTATCAGGGCCACGTGGTCGCTGGGGAGATCCCAATCGTCAGCGATTGAGAGGAGCTGGTCAGGGATGGCGAAGTCTATATAAGACGGAGTGCCTCTGCTGCCGTGCGGGTATATTGTGGGAGAACCTGTGGCCAGTACCTTCACTTGACGATGCGCTAGGCTGCTAGCTAGTTGTAGACTGCGCGCATTGCTGTTATTTGCGCCCCACAGCCAGTGATCTGCATGCCAGTCGCCTCCCACCAGATATCTGCTACCAGTTGAGTATGACGTTGAAGTCATCAGTCGACGTCTGCTCATTTGGTCTGCAATAAACTGCTCCAAAGTCCATGTTACAACATCAGTGGAGACTTTCACAGTCGAATATTGGTAAACACGATTAGTAATACTCAATTACGGGAATTGAACCAAGTTACTCCGGACGAGGTCAGCGCAGCCGCCACTAGCTGAGCGATTTTGAATCCAGTGTACAGGGTACGCCTCAAAGCAAACGATTTTAGAGAAAGTAGAACCGTTAGTTCTAGTTTCTGACAGCAGAATTATTCTGATGTCGTGTTTTTGTACTAGGGCCTCCAGCTCTAGTACTTTACCTGAAATGCCATTGGCATTCCAGATTAGCACCTTCAGTGGTGTGTTCATTTCGATAGTAACGCGGCTAGAAGGGTAAGGATTTGCTGTTGCATTTTTGCCATCCTCTCGATAGCTCGGCTCATGTCCTTGATGGCAGAGGAAAGTCCTTCCCCGTTTCCACGTTGCTGTTCCCTCAGCAATCTATGTAGCCTAGCTTGCGCTGGTCCTTCTCGCTGGCTAGAGCTGGGGGCGTTTTACTCTTTTCTGAATGCAGCTAGTCCTCTTCACGTGGCAGTGGCGTATGAAACCCCCTTTACTTGTTCAGTGGGTGCTGTATAGGGGAAGTCAACAGGTGTAGGCCCATGAACTTTATTGCTGCGGCTTCGGTTCGCTTGAGTCGGAGGGAGATTTTTCAATTTGGCTGGCTTTGGGGCTCCCGCACGCTTTGTATATTCGGCGAATCACTCGCAGCCCACATAGTTGGCAGCGTGGTTACCACCGCAGTGGACGCATGTTGCCTGAACTGAGTCGGCTCGTGTGCAATCAGCAGAGTTATGAATGCGCCCGCATTTAACGCATTTGTGTTGTTTTCTACAGTATGTGGCCGTGTGCCCGTACTTCTGGCATATATGGCATTGCACCACGTCCTGCCTTCTTCGAGCAGTCTCAACCTTGACCACCTGCTTGCACAGCTTTTCAATGGTAAGAGTGGAGTAGAGTGGTGGAGGCTTTTGATTACTATGCGGTAGGGCTTCTCCTCCTCCAGCTGGTATGAGTAGAACTCAATTTTATGTTCATCCAGTATCTGCATGGTGGCCCTGTATGTGGGCACATCATTGGCTAGGAGTCGCATAGTCCTACCTAGGTTGGATTTGATGGTCAAGCTATCCAGGTTCACTACTTCGGATAGAATGAGCCACACGTCGTTGATGCGATTTAAGACGATGGGGGGATGGCTTCTTTCCTCCAGTGGTGGCATTGCTGTTGGCCCATTTATCGGGCACGGAGGAGTTGGTGCTGGCATGGGCGACAGCGTTGGGCTGGCTTCTCTTCTTGGATGGGGCCAAGAGTGCATACCTATTGGGAGCATGAGTGCCAACTGGACTGGTATCAGTCTCTAAGACTTGCGCTTATCACCTGTTTTTCTCGCCTCTGATTGAATCAGTCGAGCCACGGCTGCAGCGCCTGAATTGGGTTTGACGACATATATTATACGCACTAGGGCGTCAATGGGCTCTCTATTTGCACTAGCACCAGCATGTGGGCTGCTGCCGGGGTCTTCGGATACCATTAAAAGGTAGGCAGGTAAAACTGAAGTACTTCTTGCAGACATCAGCGCGGAGAATATATTAGCAGCTGTTAAGCATTGAGGTGCTCCGCGGAGTAGCGGCGTCAGCATTTTGTTGGCCTACCTCATCAGTTCGAGACGGCCTCTTGTTACTTATTGTGGGTGCGTTGCTGTTCTCAGCATTCACTGGAATGGTGACTCTATAGGCATTGCCACTGGCTGGGTGCATGTCAGCACGGCAGCGCAGACGACTTGCTCAATATTTTGACCATTTTATTTTTTAGCTTGATTTTTTGTATTTTCACTTAAAACAAATTGCTTTGTCAGCAATTAGTTTTCTTTATTTTTTTGCTGTTTTTGTATTTTATCTGTTTGATATTGGGTCCCAATACTTGTTTTTAAAAACTATGAGTATTATTTACACTAGCGTAAGAGCAAACCCCCTTGCACCAGCCTTATCGCTAAGAAAAATGTGCTGGCGAAAAAGTATACCCTTTTGGTTCAGATAAATCGCTAGCATCTTTGGTCTAGCAAAATCACTAAGTTAAGTGTACTAGCGAATTCGTCAGGTATTTCGGTATTTAGGTATTTCGCTAGGTCAACGTCATGCAAAGACGTACCGCTCGCTACGTGGCAATGACATCCCTATGTTAAATTCGTAAGTCTATCGAATTGGTGTTTCCCCGGTTTGAGACCAGTATCGTCAATGGTGCACCGGTGGACCCGAACTACAGGGTTCTTAAACAACCTCGATATCTACAAACATAAATATGTTTGTGTTGTGTGGATGTGCACACAAGTAGATCACGGCGTTTGTCGTGAACCAGCGATTTTTTCTTTAATTGTGTGCCTTTTGTGCGTGTGGTAGCAAAAGGCAGACACGTTCAAATGCTCTACCATTTATTTCTTCGTCTTGGTGCGGCAGAGGAATCGTAGAGGACGCCAATCGAGTGTAGACGTTTCTCAGCGAACAGGCAGGCACTGGAGGACAGCATGGGCAGACCTATCACAGTGGACAACCTAGTTATGAACATGCTAGCGACCGCACAAAAGTTGGACGCAGCCAGCACCTTCGTTGCAGAAGTAATGCTAGAACTCAGGAGAGTTGAGCGCACCAGACGGAGAACGGAAGTTTAGGTAGCAAGAACATGCCTGTGAAGCAATGCTTCGCGGCCGTTCCGCAGGCAATCCGCGCTACCTAACCAATACCTAACCAACATATATCCCCCAACTACAACCTAAGCCGAAAATGTAGGTATATACATTTACAAGCGATATTAATAAGTAGAATAAAAGAAAAAAAGCACACACACACACAAATGTATGCGAATGAGCCGATCACGGGTTTGTCGGAAGACAGAGATATTTTCTTCAATGGCTGCGTAAATTTGGGCGACTAGCACGGTCTTTGTTATTTTTTGGGAATGCCTGCGGTGGGTTTAGGCCGCAAAAGGCACAAATGTGTAAGCAGTCAACTAAAACGGGTGAACAGTACTTGTCTATATCGAAAAATGTAGGTGATCATATTATGAATTTATTGACATTGTAAAAATTTTGAGTTAAAGGGTTTTATGACAGTCTTAACTGCCATAATGTCAGAATGTCTAATATCACTTTTCACTTTTTGAATTTATATTTTAACGTTATTTGAACTACACGCTGCTTGTCAACTGCAGACGTAAATTTTCTCAAAAAAAAAAAATTCCTTATCCTTAAAATTCCACATTTCTTGTGTGAGTGATTAAAAGAACTAATTGGGCAGCCAGCTCCACTGCAGACCGCGAAGAGTGAAGACACTTCATTCACGCGACTCTACCAAACAAAACAAGTCAAATGCAGCTCGAGCTTCGCGCTCGTTTCTAGTGATAAAGATAAATTTAAAATAAAATAAAAATTTCCCTTGGCGCGGTCCGAGCTCGCAACTGACCGCACTACTTGCCGCCGCCTCTATTCGACAGCCACACCAACAACTGAGTCCTAATGAGAAAAAACGAATTAAAATAGCAGAACAGAAATTAAAACAATAGCAATTGCATTATTGTACTGTTGTATTGTATCAAAAATTTCATACATATTTTTACAGCACAGTTGGTTTAGTTGATATTACGCCAACCTTGTTTGGGTCCTTAGGCTTTATCGTGGACAAACGTCAAAGGCGGCTTTTTTGAATAAGGCTGCATCGTGACGTAGGTGGTCGGGGGCTCTGGGGCGTCCCCTATGTCTTGGTTGGAGGAGGTCCTTGAACGGTCTTCTCTTGACGACGTTGCAAACTGCCCGTTTGCACCGAAGTGGCAATGGGCTGTTAGGGGTAAGAAGCCGTCGAAGTGCCCCCGACGCTTCTTATCCAGTACAATTCCGAGATACTTGGCGCTTCTGCCAGGGTGAAGGGGGCTGCCATCTATCCAGACTGCTGGAGCCTTGCCACGAGTTAGTGTGTAGTTGACCGCCTGGCTCTTCAAAGCATTGAGTTTGATGTTCCACCAAATGTGGCCATCAAGTATTTGCCCGGGGTGGCAAACGCGTGTAGGTCATCTGGAGTGGGGATACCTGCCGTGTACAAATTGTAGAGAAAGGGGCCCAGTACGCTGCCTTAGGGGACACCCGCCTTCATTTTGCGAACAGGAGAGATTGCTGCTCTAACTTTGACTTCGAACTTTCGCTCCATTAGATAAGAGCGCAGAAGTCGAAAGAAGGGGGCGGGAAGACTCATCTTGATTATCTGGAGCAATTCATCGATCCAGACATGGTCGAAGGCCTGCTTAACGTCTACAGAGACTCCATAACAGTAGTCTTTGTCGTCGTAAGCCTTAAGAATATGGTTAGTCACTCTGTGAACCATGCCCTCCCCTGAACCCAAAATGGTGATCAGGAAGGATGGCCATGTGATCAATAAGCCTTGCAAGTTGCATGATAATCAGTCTTTCTCAGAACATCAACAAGGAAGGCAGAAGACTGATCGGTCGATATGACTAAGGGTCATATTCCGGCTTGCCCGACTTATGGATCATATGGATCCTCGCTAACTTCCACTGGGCAGGGAAGTGTTGCGTCCTTAATATGGCGTTGTAGATCAACGTTATAAAAAGGAGCGCGTGCATTGGTAGGGTCTTCAGAGTGGTGTGGCATATTCCATCATGGCCCGTTGTTTTAGCACTGGGAAGGGCTTTGACGACGTTGATCACCTCCTCCACGTGGATGGGGCCGATAGATGGTGACATCATGGTTTCATCGAGCTCTTCTGGGGAGGCCAGATCGAAAGGTGTAAGCCGTTCCTCCAGGTGGCTGGCGAAGCTTGCTCTTCGTCTGTAAGGCAATATTTAGGGTAAGTGCTTGAGGTTTTTAGTTGCTCGCCAGAGCGAGTATCCTGAGTCATGGATATAGTCCCTGCTCTCCAACCTTCTATAGAAGGATGCGTCTTTGTGTCTTCGAGGGCCTCCTTGAGTTGCCGCTCCGCTCTTCGCCATTCCGCCTTGTCCCACGGGTGCTGTGTCGTCTGGAACCTGCGTCTGCAGCGCCTCCTGATCCTGAGCAGGTTGGCTATGTCTGCGGGCAGTCCGTTGCCAGCACTATCCAGCTGCCTGGCAACTGGTGGGGAAGTGGCTTAGGCTGCTGCTACACGAATCTTTGCGTTGAGCAGCTCAATTGCGTCCTCTACATCCTGTCCAGTGCAGATTTCGGTGATAAGGTGAATACTTTCACTCATCTGTCTCTTGAAGACACCGATATCAGTGCGTGCGTTGATCATCCTTGGTATTGCGCTGACCACCCTGGCTCTGCTCTCCAGGGTTACTATCAGGGCCACGTGGTCGCTGGGGAGATCCCAATCGTCAGCGATTGAGAGGAGCTGGTCAGGGATGGCGAAGTCTATATAAGACGGAGTGCCTCTGCTGCCGTACGGGTATATTGTGGGAGAACCTGTGGCCAGTACCTTCACTTGACGATGCGCTAGGCTGCTAGCTAGTTGTAGACTGCGCGTATTGCTGTTATTTGCGCCCCACAGCCAGTGATCTGCATGCCAGTCGCCTCCCACCAGATATCTGCTACCACTTGAGTATGACGTTGAAGTCATCAGTCGACGTCTGCTCATTTGGTCTGCAATAAACTGCTCCAAAGTCCATGTTACAACATCAGTGGAGACTTTCACAGTCGAATATTGGTAAACACGATTAGTAATACTCAATTACGGAAATTGAACCAAGTTACTCCGGACGAGGTCAGCGCAGCCGCCACTAACTGAGCGATTTTGAATCCAGTGTACAGGGTACGCCTCAAAGCAAACGATTTTAGAGAAAGTAGAACCGTTAGTTCTAGTTTCTGACAGCAGAATTATTCTGATGTCGTGTTTTTGCACTAGGGCCTCCAGCTCTAGTACTTTACCTGAAATGCCATTGGCATTCCAGATTAGCACCTTCAGTGGTGTGTTCATTTCGATAGTAACGCGGCTAGAAGGGTAAGGATTTGCTGTTGCATTTTTGCCATCCTCTCGATAGCTCGGCTCATGTCCTTGATGGCAGAGGAAAGTCCTTCCCCCGTTTCCAGATTGCTGTTCCCTCAGCAATCTATGTAGCCTAGCTTGCGCTGGTCCTTCTCGCTGGCTAGAGCTGGGGGCGTTTTACTCTTTTCTGAATGCAGCTAGTCCTCTTCACGTGGCAGTGGCGTATGAAACCCCCTTTACTTGTTCAGTGGGTGCTGTATAGGGGGAAGTCAACAGGTGTAGGCCCATGAACTTTATTGCTGCGGCTTCGGTTCGCTTGAGTCGGAGGGAGATTTTTCAATTTGGCTGGCTTTGGGGCTCCCGCACGCTTTGTATATTCGGCGAATCACTCGCAGCCCACATAGTTGGCAGCGTGGTTACCACCGCAGTGGACGCATGTTGCCTGAACTGAGTCGGCTCGTGTGCAATCAGCAGAGTTATGAATGCGCCCGCATTTAACGCATTTGTGTTGTTTTCTACAGTATGTGGCCGTGTGCCCGTACTTCTGGCATATATGGCATTGCACCACGTCCTGCCTTCTTCGAGCAGTCTCAACCTTGACCACCTGCTTGCACAGCTTTTCAATGGTAAGAGTGGAGTAGAGTGGTGGAGGCTTTTGATTACTATGCGGTAGGGCTTCTCCTCCTCCAGCTGGTATGAGTAGAACTCAATTTTATGTTCATCCAGTATCTGCATGGTGGCCCTGTATGTGGGCACATCATTGGCTAGGAGTCGCATAGTCCTACCTAGGTTGGATTTGATGGTCAAGCTATCCAGGTTCACTACTTCGGATAGAATGAGCCACACGTCGTTGATGCGATTTAAGACGATGGGGGGATGGCTTCTTTCCTCCAGTGGTGGCATTGCTGTTGGCCCTTTTATCGGGCACGGAGGAGTTGGTGCTGGCATGGGCGACAGCGTTGGGCTGGCTTCTCTTCTTGGATGGGGCCAAGAGTGCATACCTATTGGGAGCATGAGTGCCAACTGGACTGGTATCAATCTCTAAGACTTGCGCTTATCACCTGTTTTTCTCGCCTCTGATTGAATCAGTCGAGCCACGGCTGCAGCGCCTGAATTGGGTTTGACGACATATATTATAAGCACTAGGGCGTCAATGGGCTCTCTATTTGCACTAGCACCAGCATGTGGGCTGCTGCCGGGGTCTTCGGATACCATTAAAGGGTAGGCAGGTAAAACTGAAGTACTTCTTGCAGACATCAGCGCGGAGAATATATTAGCAGCTGTTAAGCATTGAGGTAAACAGCGATGCCGTTCTATCGCACAAATCATATGGAAGAGAGTAAGCCAAAGCAGTTTCCTGTAGTGTAAGCGATCAAAGGACATCATATGTATATCTTACTCGCTCGTTGGACCAGATGCACCGATTTTTTTTGTGCCCACTTTGGCTACACGGTATGTCCCATCTATATGTTCTTTGGTAAGTGATAATATGTATTAATATTCATATATTTTTTTAGTCAAGGTGACTGCTCAAACCGTAATATATGGAAAATCTTAGTTAACCGCAAACCATTATACTAAATACATTGTTAAAGATTTCTTATAATGGATAGGATACCTATATTTCGGTCTAAGGTCAGCGATAAGATTTTCAACTGTACACTTTGCAGTCGGCTTGTGATTGCTTGGACAAAACGGCAAGCCGTTATGCGTATCATAAAGGCATAAAGGGATGCTGGGTATTCTAAGTCAACTTCAAGAATATATCCATATTCAGACGTTTCAGAAATTGATAATAAATTAAATGTTCTTATTTCATTCACTTAACCACTGGTAATCACCATACGGAAGATATTCTGATATTGCCCACCCATATAGATTATTTTAATCTTAATAAATTAAATACTGAGATGGTTATGATTGGCAATTGAGTATCTCTGACAACATTGCACTAAACCCCCACGGATACCATTTTGTATAAACTTTTGCATGTCTATGTCTGTGAATAATAAATTCTAGTGAATAAGTATAATATTGTGCTGGATCCAATGAATACATTTTCTTGCAAATGAAACGAAAAATCTGTAAGCAAAGGTACATCTGTCTTTAAATTCAGCTCCATATAATCTCTAAAGCTTTTACATTCAAAAACTCTCACCACGTTCAGAGCATTTAAATAATCTTCAACTGAACATTCTCTATTTGCAGGAATGTTGAAAAAATTTACCCTTGGTGGTGATGAAGTTTCTTGCAAACATTCAAAACTAGTTAAATATTCATAAATATAAATATTCATATTCACTCCCTTCCTATGCACTAGGTTAAAGTGTTCTCCATCAGAGATCTAAACTCGAGCTAAGTGCAAAAACTGGATTTCCAAATTTGTAAAATGCTCTGTAATATGTGTATATTTGGAAAGGGAAATAGGTGTATCTTTATTGAGATGTAGAAACTTAATTTCATAGCGTGAAAAATTATGAAAAAGTACCGGGATAAATGAGGCAATTTTGTAATTAATATTACATGCATTATGTGCTGCCCCTCTAAATTTGCCAGTTAAATGGCAATGATCCCGTACTCTATCTAAGTCTAAAATCTTACTGCATATATGACAATTGATGGCATTTTAAAATTTAAGCTCATCTTCTAAGTCCATTTAGATTAGCCTTACAGTACACAAGTATTCTGTGTTAAGCTCTTTTGAATCAGCAAAATGTAATCCTATATTTTCACCATATACTTATATAGATACAAATTTATCCAGATTTGAGTCATATGCACATTTTATGAAATATGCATATGCAACTTGAATATATTCTTGAATGCTTATTATATTCTCACTCACATTTCTGTTGATGGGTTTTAAAACGCACTCGAAATCTGCATATATTATAAAAGAAATTTCTTAGCTATTTACATAATTCTTGAATTTAAGATTCGCCTTATCTGCTACTGGAAGCTTGTATCAACAGCCACGTGAGGGACCCCAATTAGAATGGGAAAATGATTTTCCACGTGATTTACCGCGATCGAAGAATGCTTCTAGATTACCGAACGCTAGTGTTCAGTCTGATGAGAGACGTCAGTACGTAGTCGATAGGCCCGACAAAATATCGAGTGTCATATCCAATTGGCAAGCCAGATTTTCAGGCTTGGCTAATGATATCCCAGTCGATGATTTTATATATTGCATAAATTGATTGACTTCACAATGTTTAAATGGTAATTTTAGATTGTAATATCAATATGCAAATTTGTTGTTTACCGGACCAGCTTTGACATTTTTTTGGAGATACCACCGAACGGCTGACCACACAGGCTGTTTCAATCTGTGCACATGCCTGCGAGAAAGATATAAAGACCACAGATCATACGAAGACATTAAAGATATGGTTAGAACATGCAAACAACGGGGATCCGAAAGTTTTGATGAATTTTGAGATGTGATTCTTGCATTGACAGACGCGTTACGGGAACCAATGTCAAGCGAACCCTAACACCAGGATTAAGACACGAACTACTTCATGTAAATGCTCCAAACCCTGCGACATTGCGAATTACCTTTCCAAGCCAATTTCTCGACCAATTAAACCACAACGGGTGGTCAACGAGGTAGTCCATGACGATACAACAAGGACGGACTTGACACAGAATCTGGAAAATTTGATATGCTGGAACTGCGAGGAAAAGGGACACAGATATCAAGAATGTTTAAAAGCTCGTCGTGTATTTTGCTACGGCTGTGGTGCCGTTAATATTTACAAGCCTATTTGTCCAAAGTGTACTGCTGTTTCGGAAAACTCTCCGGAGGACTTTCGTCGTCTATTAAACGCGAATGTCCGCCATCAATAGCCTCGGATCCAGACGTAAATAAAGACACTATTGAACCTGATTTTGCCTTCACACCAATCTCATCAAAACCGTACCAGACCAAACTTAAGCCCTACCACGTCCGTTTACACGAATACTTGGACTGTAGAGCAACTATTTTCGCTTCAGAACCCAAAGTCAATTTTAAGCCTCGTTCGTCAGAGAGACTAACAGATCTATGGACTCAGCGACGCACACTTAATAAGTATCGTGTTTCAGCAGTTGGTCATACATCAAACGATGTACGGCCGCTCACGAACTTGGAAATATTCAGTCAGCAATATCTAGCCTTGTCAGATAGCGGGGCTACGAAAAGCGTGATTGGAGGGAGCTTAGCGAAAAGAATTTTCGATACTAAAATAAACTTTTACAAAATGAAAGGCGATGTAAGAACCGCAGATGGACAAAAGCAACATGTTGTAGGTTCAATTTCAATTCCTATCGTGTATAACTCCATTGCAAATGAGTTCGAATATTTAATTGTCCCGTCTATCAAGGAAAATGTTCTCTGTGGAATAGATTTCTGAAGAACATTTGGCATTTCGATACATCATTCGAGTACACTGAATTCAGTGGAGTTCGAAAAAGTTGATTCGAATCAGTTGTCGTTAACACTAGCCCAAAAGAAATTCTTACAATCAGTAATCGCCTCTTTTCCTTCGTTTGAAAGTAATGGTCTGGGAAAAACTACTCTGGTAGAGCATACCATCGATACTGGGGATTCTAAGCCCATAAAACAGAGGTTTTATCCGTTATCACCAGCAAGGGAAAAATTGTTGTGCCAAGAAGTGGATCGGATGATCAAACTCGGCGTCGTTGAAGAAGCTCCAAATTCCGCATGGTCATCTCCTGCTATACTGATTGTCAAGCCGGGAAAAGTCCGATTTTGCTTAGACTGCCACAAGGTAAATGAAGTTACCAGTAAGGATGCATATCCGATACCAAATTTAGATGGTTTGATAAGTAGACTTCCCCGTGTATATTGTGTGTCGAAAATCGATTTAAAAGATGAATCATCGCGGGCAAAAACAGCATTCACCATTCCGAACAGGCCGTTATATCAGTTTATTCGAATGCCTTTCGGATTGTGTAATGCGCCGCAGATAATGAGCCGACTGATGGACCAAGTTATTCCCTACGACATGAAACGCCATGTTATGGTTTACCTGGACGATTTACTTGTATTATCGCAAAGTTTTGATGAACATTTAGTTCATTTGGCTGAAATTGCCGCACGATCGCGTAAGGCAGGATTGACAATTAATATCCGTAAAAGTAATTTTTGCCTAACAAAAGTCAAATATCTTGGTTATATCGTAGGTGAAGGCATCTTGCAACCTAATCCGGCCAAGGTTCAAGCAGTTGCAGATTTTCCAGTACCGTCAACAAAAAGACAGCTGAGACGATTCTAGGGAATGACCGGTTGGTATCAACGCATGTACATCGAAGGACTCGATTTTAAAGTCGTAACTGATCATGCAAGTTTACGTTGGCTAATGAACCAAAAAGATCTAAGTGGTAGACTAGCTAGATGGTCATTCAAATTGCAAGGATATAGTTTTGCTATCGAGCATCGCAAGGGTACTGAGAACGTGGTCGCAGACACGCTTTCCCGTGCCTTTGAGCCAGCAGACGAAGTAGCTGAGGTAGACCTTGAATTATACCCTGAAACCGACCTGACTTCGGAAGCGTTTCAATCCAGCGAATACTGTCGGTTAAGAGACAATATTATTCGTTCTAAATTGCCAGATTTCCGAGTTGTGGATGGTTATATATATTATCGAAATGAATTCTCAGCTAGTAGTTTAGACGAGGATATGAAGAGTTGGAAATTATTTGTGCCGTCTGAATTACGTTTGAATGTTATAAAAGCAGCACATGATTAACCAACCTCCGCTCATTGTGGAATGGCCAAATGTTTAGAATGTATTCGCAGACATTTTTACTGGCCGAATATGGTGGTCGCTGTACGCGAGTACATACGTCTTTGCGAGCTCTGCCAAACTTCAAAACTGGTGGTAGATATACTGCAAGAAGATATTTTTGACTGTTTTGGAGTACCCGAGATCATAGTGAGTGACAACGGCACTCAATTTAAAAGCCTAGAATTCTCCTCACTCTTGTCTAAGTACGGTATAAAGCATATGTGTACCGGTGTATACTCGCCACAAACAAACGCTGTTGAAAGGGTTAATCGTTCGATTAATGCTGCTTTACGAGCATATAATCGGTCAGACCAAAGCCAATGGGATGTGTACATTAGTAGTATAAACAGTAGATCTTCTCCATATTTCGTTGTGTTTGGGAAAAATATGGTTAGGCATGGCAATGATTACAAGCTTCTCAAAAGCTTGAATATGCTAAATGAAGGGCAAATAAAACTCGATCGAGTAGACGAATTTCCCTTAATACGTTCTAATATCATAAAATACATGGACAAAGCATATCAAAATAACTCGCGGACATATAACTTACGCACGCGCCCTCGTTCTTTTGAAGTCGGTCAACTTGTAATAAAACGAAACTTCGGTTTAAGCAATTCGGCTAAGCACTTCAACGCCAAACTTGCACCAGTTGGAACTAAAGCACGTATCAAACGAAAGATTGGCAATTGTATATATCTGTTAGAAGATCTCAGGGGAAAAGAACTTGGTCATTACCATGCTAAAGACATTTGGGAATGTAAGTAATCACCCCCTTTTCAGCTTTTATTTCAGTATTAGTCAATCCTTTCGATTAAACCTGGGGTGATAAATTTTATTTTTGCAAATTCAAATAATCAATGCCATAGGCATGAACAGCTGATCGCAATTAATTCCGATGGGCAGCATTGCACCATAACAGTTATGCATATACAGAGATCAGCTTAGGTTAATAACATAACCAGAGTGACCATGACCTATGTTAACAATGACGCCGTTGCGAATGAAAAGATCGGGTCTTGGAGGTGTGCTTCTTTCCTGCTTTCAATGTCGGCGTGGCGTCACTCTTTCCATTTTTTATCGCCAACGAGTGCAGTCGCATTAAATTGGAGTACAAATTATAAAAGTTCAGTTTTACACGTGGGCTAAATAAACCACGTGCATCGACATCCAAGCTCGTAGTCGATGTCCCTGGGAAAAATAAGTAAATATAGACTTCATGCGCTCTCGGGCGCTCGACTATAAGTTTGTGCTAGATTAAAGAAAATTTTTCAGTATTCGGACATAACCAATATCCACAAAGGGGATCAGACTAAGAGTCGAGGTGTGCGGCTCCTGAAGTCGTAGGAAGGTGCAAGCTTAATTACGGCGCTGCGTTCCTGTGCAGTCCTTGCCGGAGCCAAAGCCAAAGCAACCAAGAAGCGACAATCTGCTGTAGACTGGTAGCAGCGAGTGTATTCCCCGAGGCCGGACCAAGCTTTCGGTTTCACCTGATTGTCTACAAATAAGCATCAAACCTGGCCACTCATTAGCTCTTGCGGTTTGCTCAGACAGACCAACGTGACCACGTGCTTGACCCATATATTCTCGAACCTTCGTTAGCGCAGATCTGGTGGATAACGAATCAGTGCGCGCAATCACACGAATTTACAGCATTAACTATATTTGTTAAACGGCATGCTGGCCGTAGGTATAATCGAAGGGCATAAGTATAGATGAAATCCAAATTGCATCTCTTTCCTTTTTATATCACTGATATTGTCTTTCGATCCGATCTAGCACGTATATGTCGCTGACTACTCTTCGAAAATAATATATTTCTACGTTCACACAATTCAACTAAGATTCCACAGCACATCATCGTCGTCAACAGGTCGGCTGACATCGTTGGATTATACTAAATAGTGAGTACTGTGTGAACAAATAAAAAGGTAATAAGCCAATCAAATATTAATACCCTATGTAAATTATACATATTATTTGCATCGCGGTTATAGTCAGCGGGTGTACCCCCAGTCAGCTTTCGTAATTGCAGATGATTGTTGTTGGATCATTCAGACCAGCAGTAATTTAAAGTAAAGTTAGTTTTGCAGTGCAATCCCGCTCATGTATGCTTTTGCCCAGATTATGTTTAGTTTTATATCCTACCGTTATTCTTTTAACGTTATGTATATTGAAGCACGACAGTAAATTTAAATTCTTTTTGAATACAATTATATGATAAAATGAAATTTTAACTTTCGTTGGGCACCTTAAGTTAATAACATCGCATATCACGGGTAGTTGCAATGACAATTGCCGATGCAGCTACAGGTAGGGTGGGTGAAGACCGAGGAGCGGCAACATCTTAGTTCCTCGGCTCCATAGGATATTTTCTTCTTGCAGATCGTAGGCGCTCGTTATATATCGTGGTACCCCCCTTATTCCTTAACTCTGTCTACTTTTTTTCTAATTATACCTAACGCGTCGAGTGTATTAGGGGGCAAAAGAACCCACGCCACTTCCCCTGAGCACGGTCGGAACCAGTAGACGGAGAACGCTCCCAATGCACCACACGAGTGGTAGGCGATATACGCCCAGCGTAGCAGTCGTGTTCGTTATAAGCTACGCCACCATTTTTCCATACTGCTTACTATGATATTACAAATTCTCGTTATGTGAATAGTTTAATCATACATTACAGAAATGTAATTTCCTTTTATGTGAAGTCAGTTGCACACAAGCCTGAAGGAGAAAATATTAATGATATTAAAAAAGAAATGTATATATAAATATATAAATTTTGTTTTGTTTTGTTTACTGACCTTGATAGATTCTTAATCCAGGCACATTGAGGTGTATTCTGTTTTTCTAAAAGCATTATATTAATATGCTTTTTCCGGTTTTCTGAAGTTCAGTAATGCGGCCCGATGATCTCATTAATTTCTTTGTCATACCCAAAGACATTTGTACTCAGGTTGGCATTTTGCTCTTCAAACCTTTTTATGTCTTTGAGTTTTAACGGGAATTCCAAATTATGAAATTTAAGTGAGAATGTTTCATAAATTTCAATAATTGGACTCCCTATACCAATGATATTATAAGATACATACCTATCAATGTTATGTGTGGAGTTATTGCTGTTTCTTAGGGCTGATATCAAAGCCCATTTAAAGCAAAACTCATCTTCGTTTTTAACATTAATTATGGCTTTTCCGTGGTAACGGAACATAGCTTGATCCATTTAGTGTTTTGTATTTGTGGACATTCATCTCAAGACGTAAACATTTTTACAAGAGTCCAACCAGTCATCTTTGAACTTAAAATGGCTGAGTGGCTTATAAATATTTCTTCTGATTCAGAGAAATCGTAACCACACACATTTCTGTTTGATGGGATTTGATTATTATTTCTATTTCTTCACCATCAACATCAGCATTATTCTTTATCTTCATATATTCGCCAAAAAGTTCAAAATTTACTTAATATGAGGTGATTACATCTAAAATGTTTTCCATCATTGGAACCAATTAGCTTTCTGCTTCACATAGAAAGTCTTCAGGAAGCATTACGTTGTTCAACACATTATCATATGATTATATGTTAATCCGGCTATTAAACTAGATGCTACAAGTTGTATATGATCATCTAACAGTGTAAAGGCCTTATTATTATGTGGATTAGATCGCAAATGTTGCGTCAATCGATTGCGAGGTACAGTCACTCCACAAACGTCACAAAAGCGCTGCGCGCTTTGAATATTATTTGATTATGTTGACGACATTTACACTTAAGTTGTTTTAAATGACTAAATAAATGTTCAACTAAACGCTCTATACGCTCGGTACTCGGTAACAAACTGAATTATAGCTCGCTGATAACTTCATTTCAGAAGGCCCAAGAAGACCGCAAACGTACTCTTGGAGGTAGCGATTGGTAGGCATTGGCTGGGCGGTATGACGTATACGCCAAAAAGTGGAACCGAGTTGATATTTCAAGTGCCTGGACTTTGGGCACGGCTGCACGATGCCGAAGTTTGTGCGACGCCTCGAAGCTGTGCTTCAACTGTGGAGAAGCCAACCACTCATCGAAGGAGTGCTCCTGCAAGCCAATATGCATATTTTGCATAAGGCGCGAGACCGCAAACATGGCACATCATACCCTTAGCAGGGCCTGCCCGTATTTCATCAAAGCGTCGCAGGCAACAACCAAAAATTAAGTTAATACAAATTAACATGAACCACTACAGAGTGGCCCAGGACCTACTCACCCAAACCATACGGGAAGAGAACGCTGACTTCGCCATCGTCAGTGAGCCATATCAGCCCAAACATATTGGCATCTGGATGCAGAGCAATGGAGGTGGCGCAGCAATTTGTAGCTGCGAAATCCCACCAGCGCAACTTACCGACAGGAAAGCAGCAACCGGATACACTAGATACACACCAAGTGTAGCGGAAAATATATATATATGTATATATTTGCTATATTGCACCCAGCATAGAAATCAAAGAGTTCGCCAACATACTGGACAACATCACGGACGACGCAAGAACCCGTTTACCCGTAATCATAGCGGGCAATTTCAATGCCAGGGCAGTCGAATGGGGAAGCAGAAAAACAAGCCAACGTGGGCCCTCAACGTGTCGCTTCTCAACGTCGGCAATAGGTAAACTTTCCACAAAGCAGGCAGAGCTCATGCCTGCCGAGACGCCCGACCTGCATGGTGTCAGACGCATACACACACAGCGACCACCATGATATAATAAGCCACTTCACCGACCAGCACAAGGACCAATACCACCAGTAGGGCACATGGAGCCAAGACACGCTCAGTCTAGGAGCGTTGTCGCTAATGGTCGAGAGCACGCAATTTCCGGGCAGTGGAGGTGCCGGCCACTGTGCAAACCACATTCGCATTCAATGCTGCCATGCTTAAAAAGAGAAGGTGGATAAACGGGCGCAGACCTGTTCACTGGTACAACCAGGAAGAAGACGCTACCAACGGGCACACAGGAGAAGCAATTGCCAGAAAATGCCCACAAACGAGGATCAGCTAAGAGCAATTATCACCACTGGTTGGGGAGAAAACGATCGCCGATATCCGTCAAGTACTGAACTGTGGAGACAGCCAAAATATGCGTCGACAACTGTTCCATACATACGAAGCCAGCCAGCAGGTACTTGGGAATAATGCTTGACCATCGGCTTACTTTCAAGCACCATCTGAAGTTTGTCTGGGGAAAGTCGGCGAAAGGTGCGAATGCAGTAGCCAGAATGATGGCAAACAATGCGAGAACTCGGCAGAAGAGCAGGTGGCGGATCACTAGTGTGGCCAGGTCGATCTTGTATGCCGCAACAGTCTGGGCGCCATCACTGAGGATACCCGGCTTACGGCTGAAGCAGAATACCGAAGGTGCGCACTACGATGCCTCAATTCCTACCGTACAGTCTCTGAAGATGCAGCACTGGTACTGGCCGGAATGATCCCGCTAGATCTTCTGGCAATGGAGACAAGGAGCAGCAGCCCCCAAACTCCAAGGCGGGCTGAAACTATAGAAGCATGTGTAACGGTGGGGGTTCGGCCTCAGTTTTTGCATTTTGTTTGGCCATCAACCAAAATAAAAACAAACGGCCGTGGCTGTTGCATAACCGGGTTCATAGGGATTGAAGGTTCGCACTTCTTGCTCATGATCGGACAAAAGCTCGTCGGACTGGTCGGGGTTTTTCCTTTCCTTTCTGCACTTACCATAAACACATAGTTTAGGTGCGATAAAAAAAAAATTACTGATTTAAATAAATCCATTAAAATGGAAGCTCCTAGTATGTGTATCCTTTAATGTGTTTCGACCGAACAGCCTAATTCAAACTATTCAATTTCGCTTAAGTGAGACAACTAAGGTGTTGATCGTCTCTCTGTCTCTCTACCCTCCCTACCATGACAAGCAACAAAAAAAAATTGAATGTGGATGCTTGTCCCTATTTCATGTTCTTAAACCATCACTATAAATTGCAAACGGCTAACATGGGTACTTGCCAGATAAAAATCGAGGAATTAGGATATCATATCAAATAAGCTAATATAATTCATTTAATCACGCGTTGTTCGTTTTCGAGCATGATGCCAATTAATAGATAGATAGGTTTAACTCGATTTACAAAAATAAGTTTCAGTTAATATAATGTATGTACAATAATTAGTTGAAAGCATATAAGGAAATTAAGTGGAAGGAGAAATTCACCGACATTATTTTAAGATTTGACGGATAGTAATTAAGTTACCGTCTTGCTGTATTAATCTGCATTTAAATTTTCATATATATCTATATATGTATATACATACACTTACAAATTGTTGTTTTGAACACAATGTGGGTTTTTACTGTTACTCACTCAATATCCTCCGAAGCAGACGTTGGGCCCAATGTGTACGACGAGTAGGATCGCTGTTACTAAATGTTACAAAAGGAGTTTATAAGTATATAAGCACATGTGTATATATATATATATACTAGCGGGTATAACCCGGCCTTGCCCGTGGCACGTATGTTATAAAATCAATGTTCTCAAACAAATTTGAAATGATTTTGAAACTGATCGGACGGTAAACAAACATCTTTCTTACAAACGTTTTCCGCTAACTTACCACTGTTGCGAGTGGAATTTCCCAAATCGCTGAAACACGTATTTATTACATTCTTATGTAGAGCTTTGAAAATAAGTTTGATGCAAATCGGACACAATTTAAAACTTCGTACAAAAAATCTTTGAGTCGCATTCCACCCGAAAAAGTTTGGATTCTGCAAAAAGTGTGAAACACGTCTAAAATGATTTTTCTTTGGAAACGAATTTGAGCGCGAAACGTCACCCACCAATTCTTTGACCTCCATTTCCACCAAGGAGGAACGGATTTTTCGAAAAGTGTGAAGCACCCCTTAAATGAATTTGAACAAAGATCTTTGAAAATAAGTGTGGGGCCGATCGGATGGTAAACAAAAAACTTTCATACAACCGTTTTCCGCCAATTTACCACTGTTGCGGGTGGAATTTTCCAAATCGCTGAAATACGTATTTATTAAATTCTTATGTAGAGCTTTGAAAATAAGTTTGAATTCTGCGAAAAGTGTGAAACACGTATCAAATGATTTTTCTTATAGATCTCTGGAAATGAATTTGAGCGCGAAACGTCACCCACCAAATCTTTGACCTCCATTTCCACCAAGGAGGTACGGATTTTCCTAAAAGTGTGAAACACCCCTCAAATGAATTTGAACAAAGATCTTTGAAAATAAGTTTGAGGCCGATCGGATGGTAAACAAAAAAGTTACATACAAATGTTTTTCGCGATTTTTCCACACTTGCGGGTGGAATTTCTTGAAACCCCGTCTTAACGTGCACCTACATCACATAAGGTAGCTACAGTGAAAATTTCAGCTTCCTAGCTCTTACGGTTTGGGCTGGGCGTTGATCACCAATCAGTCAGTCAGGACAATATATATATATGAGCAGCGATCAAGATCAATGGTGTGGGAATTTCCTTTCGCATATTCAATGCATATTTTTAGAAAAATTAGAAGAAAAAAAAATTAAAAGTAAAAACTAAGGAACTATTGACCGTCCATCCTGGCAACGTTAAATATTTAGTGGAATTATATGGCAATGCCTCCGAAGCAAGCGAAAGGATACACCAAATGTAATACAGACTCAGCTTCTTCGTTACTCTCTACAGGTTACGCTATGCGCTTAGTGCATGAGGCCCGCGATGGTGCTGCACAAGCGTAAGCGTTTCACCCGCTTGACGCCATTTTCCGAGGCTTTGCCAGATATTGTTCTTCGCAAGTTCTTGCCCTTGTCTGGTCCGATCTCCACTTCTGGTAGCGCCGACTAGCACGTCTAAATATTCCCGCTACTCTTTGTCCGCAAGCTACTGACATGTGGAACTGCTCTGACCAACAGAGCAGGCACGAAAACTGTGGAAGCCTTAATTAGTTCCAAGTCTCAACACTTACCGATTCAGAGTAAGGTTATTGGGTCGAGTTGTTATGAAGGTTTTGGTTTCTATTAGCGTACTCAAAGAACACTTCGAAACTGTACCATACTTGCAACCATGGTTTCTGACGTCTTTAGTGAAAATTATTTGCAATGAATGATGAACGGGAAGAGCTTAGTAAAATTATTGGGAGGCCTTTTATAGTCAACGACTTACTAGATATCCTACTAAGCTCGCAAAACAATTGGATTGCTATTAGCACCACAGCTGCAGAGATAATCAAATCATTGCGTCGTGCTAAAAGACAGCGCAATCGTCAATCATAGATGAGAATCTAGATGAGGCTTTCTTGCCACCATCGATCGTAATGAAATTTTCGACAGTACATCTTATTATGCCATAGAATATTTATGTATTCTCAAAAAGTCAATTGCTTATAAATTGTGGCTTAAATTGATCGGCAACACAAGTGGGATTATTAACTTGATTTACAAGTGGGATTATTAACTTGAAATACAAAATGAACGATACTTGATATATATATATACTATTCTAGAAGATACATGTCAAGTTTGGTGACTCTAGCTCATATTATTTGCCGAAATTGCTCAAAAAATAGGATTTCGATATCAGTTTTTATCGATTACTTGGAAACGGGGCAAGTTATCGAATATCGGAAACAAACTCGATCTGCGCGGGCACTAGGAGGAGCTACAGCTAAAATTTCTCTAGCTCTTATAGGATCTGATATCCTTGCGTTCATACATACGGACGGACGGATATATATACTTTATGGGGTCGGATATGCTTCTTTTGCCTGTTACATACATTTGCACAAATACATAATACCCTTTTTACCTATTTTTAATGGGTTCAGGGTATAAAAAAAAAAACACACACATACCCCCACCTGAGGGACTGGTAACGTTCATGTTGGAAGGAGGGGACAACTGGAGAAGTATAGGCCAGCTCATAATAGGCATCCAGAGGGATCTAATAAGATGTGAAAAGCAGCGACGAAGAATGGAGATATGCATCCCATCTCCGCGAAATTATACTTTGCGGTGATTCCGCGGAGAATTTGGTGTGTATAACCAACGCACTCCCCCTCCCCTTTCCCAACCCCATCCCCTTTCCCAACCCCATCCCCTTACTCTTTGACCCTTCCCATCCAATCACATCCAGCGTAAACAAATGTGATTTTGCTCCCGACGCACACATTAAAACATAACACCCACATCCAGCGCAAACAAATGTGATCTTGCTCCCCACACAAAAATGTGTAATTTGTTTGACTTAGAAAATTTTAAATTCATTTTAAACGGCAACGATTGAAAATTGTGCCTAAGATGAACACAAAATCAAAAAAGCTTAATTTTAACAACTTCATTTTTCTCTTACTTTTTCTACTTTTAATGTATAGCACAGTTGGCGTATGATGATGACTTAATTATGAATTAGTTGCGACCAAACTCTCGGCATCTATCGGAAACAGCGGCCACCATCCCATAATTTCGATTTATTGGTAGGCACACGATTAGCCTGCATGAGGACAACTAATGTAGGCCAAAAATAAAGTCATGTGATGTAGAGGGTAACAGAGAGATTAAAATCGTAAGTAAATAAGAAAGATCAGAAAGAAGCTAGCAGATAGATTTACTAGCGATGGATGGCTTAGATAAATGGACATGTTAGATAGTGGGGGAATATAGGAACAAGAAATGAAAACACAAAAACCATTAAATGCTTTTTTCACCAATAAAATCTATCTCCGAGATGGAACACTCAATGAGCTTCGACGAAAGGGCAGACTCCGCAGCTATAAGTAATCCTCCTCTGATATTAGCGAATCTGAGATGTCCGGCTTTAGTCAAGTCCCAGTAAGAGCGCTTATATCAAAATTGAAGGCAAGAGAATCTAAGTACTGGCTAACAAGTTTATATTTAAGACCTCTAGCGTTTCGATAGGCAGACACAACATAAGAATTAGCGTTTGGCGCAGAAATTAAAATTGAGGCACTACAAAATGAAGGTGGTAATAAAATCAGAGCCTTATTTTCTTTTTGGCTATGTATGCTTTAACCTTTAAATGATCTGGCCACTCGCCTTGAACTTCCGCGGAGATCGGTCGTGTTTTCTGTGCATTCCCGTGCGTGTGTATGTTCAGTGCATCCCAGGCAAAAAAACAAACAAAAAGTGACAGTGACACTAACCAAGCCCGCCCCAGGGCTTAACAAACAAATCGCGCCTGCAGAGCGCGAAAAAACAGTTGTGCTGCCTCTGGCAGCTAAACTATATATATATATAAACATATATAAACATTTAAATTGTATTTTTTTATCTTACACAAAAGTGCAACCGCGTGCGAGCGTAAGAGAGCAAGCTTTTGCTAAGCTCAAACTGCGCTCACCTGATCGCCTTAACTCAGCCGTAGTGTGTGTGTGTGCGTGTGAGTGAGCAGAGCTTTCGCGAGAGAGCTTTTGCCTAGACTCACTAACACAAGTAAAGCACTAGCCAATAGGAGAACAATCAGTGCTGGCAAGTCAGTCACTAACCGTGACAGTGCTGACACTTTCCAGTCACCGTTTCGCTCCCCGTTCACCAAAGTCTCTTTTCACAAAAATACTGGAGATTTTTGTAAATAAGTGCAGATAGTAAATTTTGGTCTACATCTCACCTAATGGCGTCCAACAAGCCGAATCCACTCACCCCTGACTATCCTGCGTCACCTATATACAACCCGTCGGATACTGAGCTACCGCCATACATCACGCTGTGCGGGGGTACTACGCTACTCACCACGTCGTGCACCACCACAACTGCCTGCTCCCTAGGAACGACTACGGTAACGTCGTCCCTCGCACATGGCATCAGCTCCCAAGGCCCCGCAATCCCGTCCATTCCTGGCGCGAATCCTGCTACAAGCCCGGATCTCCACGCGTTTTTGAATAATTACCCGCCCAAGACCGCACGTACTTGGCAAGGTCAATGGCTTAAGGCCACAAAAAGAGAAGGTGGCAATCTCTCCCCCCGTATCGCCCGTAAGAAGGCGAGCACCACCGAAGTCAAGAAAGCCAGCCAAAACCGGTTTGCGGCCCTCTGTGACGAAGAGGAAAGCGACATGGACACGGAAGTAGAGCTAGCCACCAACAAGGAAGCTTGCGCCGACGAGGACGTAGATGATAGGCCATCCACCTCGCACGCAGCTCGCACAAGAGCCAGCAGGCAACAAACGGCAAATAAAAAGCTTGCCGCACACCCGCAACCCACCCAGACGGCGCCTCCCAAAGAGCGGCCTGCCTCTAAGGTGCCGAGAATAACTGTGCCAAACGTCCTCAGTTTCACCAAGTTCTGCAAGGAACTAGACAGCATCCTTGGCGCGGACACTTACACCGTCAGATCGCTCAATTCTGGCGACTGCATCGTCCAATGCCGCAACTCAGACGAATACCGAACGCTGGCAAGGCACCTTCGCGAGAACGGCTGCCTGTTTTACCACCACCAGCTTGCAGAAGACCGGCCGTACCGCATAGTTCTACGAAATATCCACCACGAGGTCGCATCCGAAGATATTTCAGCGCAATTGGCAGAAAAGGGGCACCACGTTGTCCGCATATACACCCCGCGTAGCAGAGTCAATAACGAACCTCTAAATATGAGATTTGTTGACCTGAGGAAAGCGGAGAACAATAACCTTGTCAAATCAATAACTGTACTATGCAGGCACAAAGTTTCGTGGGAGAAGCCTCGCAAGACGTCGGGCCCTGTACAATGCAACAGATGCCAAGAGTACGGGCACACAAAATCTTACTGCTCGAGACACTATGTGTGCAAGGAGTGTGGGGACAACCATCCAAGCAACGAGTGCACACTTGGCAAGGACGAGAATCGGTGTTGTCACCACTGTGGAGAAGCACACGCAGCAAACTTCAAAGGCTGCAAGAAGTACCTGCAATATGCTTTCCAGCAGAAAAACCAGCACAAGGCAAATGGCAGAGATGCAAGCCGCTCCAGAAATCCCCGCCCCAGTACAGCCGCTCCTGCCTGCAGCTTCGTGCCCGGCCAACAATCCTTTGCCAGCGTCCTCCGCGGTACCCAGCCCGCAGAGCGCAGTGCCCGCTCATCGTCTCGCAGAAGGAACACTGGCAGTACTCCCAGCCAAACACAACCTGTTGCCGACAACTGCCCCAACTCAGCCCTTGAGCTCATGATGAAGCAAATGCTCGCCAGATTCGACCAACTGATGTCTCTCATACAGACTCTTTTACAAGCGCTAATGCACACTAGCGCCAAAAATAACAGTGCCTAAAATGAGCTCCCTCAGGATAGCACTATGGAACGCCAACGGAGTCTCTTCGAAAGCGAATGAGATCACAGCCTTCATCGAACTCCACCACATCGATGTGTTTCTGCTCACGGAGACTCACTTCTGCTCTCGAATCACCCTCAGAGTGCCAGGCTACACTCTCCACACCGCCAACCACCCAGACAACAGCCAACATGGAGGAGCAGCAATATTGATCAGGTCGTCCTTGTCGCACCACCCACTTGAGTCATCCTGCCACTGGCATATGCAAGCTGCTGCTATCCGACTCGGATCCAGCAGAGGCGACTTCAATCTCGCCTCTGTATACTGCCCTCCAGCCTTGAGAGTGACTGAGGCACACTTTCAAGCCCTTTTCGACCAGCTTGGCCCCAAATTCCTGGCAGGAGGAGACTGGAATGCCAAACATCGCTGGTGGGGAAACTACCGCATGTGCCCCCGAGGGAGAACGCTCTTCTCTGCCATTGAGAATGAAGGCATCGAAGTCATAGCCACTGGAGAGGCAACGTGCTACCCATATAGGGCTACTGCAACACCAAGTGCACTTGACTTCGGGCTCTACAAGGGATTCAGACAGGAACAGCTGCGAATACGAAGCCTCCTTGACCTGACGTCGGATCACCTCCCATTACTAATTGAGCTCGAGGAGACTCCCAAGTGGGAAGTTGGAATCCGAAAAATGCTCCCGCCGCGCTCTAACTTGGAAGTATACCGGGCCTGCCTCGAGGACACTTTAGAGCTCAACGTCACTATAAATACGGCAAGTGAACTGGAGAGCTACGTTGACCACCTCACAGCGAAAATTACGGAAGCTGCTAGACGTGCAGCCCCGCAAACCCTGCCTCACACTCGCACCTTCAGAAGGTCCCTACTAAGCCCTGAAGCCAGGAGTCTCCTTGCCGACAAAAGACGTCTAAGGAGGCTGTACATCCGCAACGGAGACCTCTCTACCAAGGCAGAAATGGTAAGCGCGTCCAACCGGCTCAGACGACTGCTGGCTAGGACTCGAACGGAAAATCTAGACAGCTTCCTCGAAGCAACTGGGCATGACAGCAACAGCACCTTTTCAGTGTGGAAGCTCACCAGAAGCATTAAAAGGCAAACAGTTTTTACCTCCCCGATCACGGACCACTCTGGCCTCTGGCTCCGATCGGACGAGGAAAAGGCCAATGCGTTTGCTGACTACTTGGAGACAACCTTCAAGCCATTCGACTTCGCAGATGTTGCACACCGCCGTAAAGTAGCCGAGTCACTGGACGCCCCACTGCAGATGGCTCTCCCGATAAGAAGCATCTCCCCCGCGGAAATCGGGACACAGCTGAAAATGCTTGAGCTAAAGAAGACCCCAGGATGCGACGAAATCGACAACAGAGCAGCTAAGGCTCTCCCACGCAAAGGAGTCATGGCGCTCGCCACAATTTTCAACTCCATGCTCCGCCTTGGCCACTTTCCGAAGCAATGGAAACATGCGAAAATTGTGATGATCGCCAAACCTGGTAAGCCGCTAACTCAACTTGAGTCCTACCGCCCTATAAGCCTTCTGCCGACGCTCTCAAAAGTCTTTGAGCGACTTCTGCTAAGCCGTCTCTTAGAACTCGACGAGGTCACGCGCCTGGTCCCGGATCATCAGTTTGGCTTCAGAGAGTCTCACGGCTGCCCCGAGCAGGTCCACCGGGCAGTAAGACATGTACTAGAAGCTTTTGAGCAGAAGCAATACTGCGTCGGCGTTTTCCTCGATGTCAAACAAGCGTTTGACAAGGTCTGGCACGATGGTCTTCTGTTCAAGATGAAACTGATACTCCCAGCGCCATACTTCAGCATCCTTAGCTCCTTTCTGGCAGGACGCACCTTTAATGTGGCCGTTAAAGACCAAAGGTCGGCAATTTAGGGCATCAGAGCAGGTGTCCCACAAGGCAGCGTCCTCGGTCCGATGCTGTACACGCTGTATACGGCGGACCTGCCCACACAAGGACAAAGCAATGAAGACCTCAGCCCTGCGAGACTGCTGGTGGCAACATATGCGGACGACACTGCCTTCCTAGCCTCCCACAAAAATCTGCAAGCTGCTACAAGTGCAGTGCAGGACTGGCTGCTGCAGATCGAAACCTGGACAGCTATGTGGAACATCGCTATAAACTGTGCCAAGTCCGCCTGCGTCACTTTTACGCTGCGCCCAGACAGCTGCCAGGGGCTACGGTTCGATGGAGGAACCATTGAGCAGACCAACTCTTTCTGCTACTTGGGTGTCCACCTGGATCGAAGGCTCACATCGCAGCAACGAGAGCAAAATGCCTGAGAAGACTTCAAAAGCTCGATTGGCTACTAAAGCCTCAAAGCAAGCTGCACATATCCACGAAGACACTGCTAATCAAAACGATGGTAACGCCTATCTGGACATATGCGATCCAAGTTTGGGGCACGGCATCAGCACACCAGCTCCGTCGCATAAGAGTGGTCCAAGCCAAGGCAGCACGCAAGGTTGCTGGCCTGCCATGGTACGTAACAACAGACGCCATCGAACGCGATCTCCGCCTAACAAAGGTCGGAGATCAGCTCAATTTCTTCAGCAGCCGATACTCCGACAAATTGGTGCAGCATCCGAACGCGGCCGCAAGGGCCCTGGCTGAGCCCATCAGTGAGAGGCGCGTCCGAAGGCTACACCCCGACGACCTACCAACGAGGCGCATCACTTAAACATCCCTTTCCCAATATTGTTATATATTTTTAAGTCCGTAATTATAATTTAAGTTATTATATAGTAACTATACACTATACCCTTAACTCCGCTTGGTAGAGATCAGAAGGCACTGATCGATTCCAGCGCAAAATAAACCAAATTTAAAATAAAAAAAAAAAAAAAAATGATCTGGCCAAATCTCTATACAGCAGATGTTTGTTAATATTTCTGGTGGAACATTGATTTGAAAGGATGATATGTTCCCCGAATTATTTATTTTTCTACCGTTATATTCAGGGCTTGACCTTTTCCCTGTATATCGGCTTGACCATCATCCCATGAAAAATGAGGGGCAAGCAAAAATACGTTTTTCGGTTGAACACCCTCTAGAGGCTTATGCATCACAGGTTGTGGTCTCTAAACCAGCTGGTAGTTCGGACGACGAGTCTGTACATTTATTTCTTGCTGTCACTCTGTTAGGGACTTCTACGAGAGCGGAAGACTTCGATAAAACTATTGCTTTTTCTCGTACCGATGTCACACATTGGGGAACTAAACTTGCGTCCAGCAGACTTCACAGCTACCGAAGTAACAAAAGAGATGAGCTGCTATGTGATTGGAATAGTAGGCTGCTGAGTTGCAGTTGGAGGTTGAAGGATACTTTATCCACCATGTGAATGTGGATCTGATCTGAATATTTATTTATTTATTAACCAACGCTAGTAGCTTTAGGTTATCTTAAATTAAATAATATTATCTTAAATTACTAACTAGCTAAACAGAAAACATTAAACTTAAGGAAAATGCAAAATGAATCAGTTTTAAAGAAATAATTCTTTAAGCTTATGTCCAATCAAAGCACGTTTGGCAGAAAAATCGAAATTCATTTCAGTTGGAAGATTGTTATAAAGCATTAATGATCTATTTATAGGCTCGTTACTTTTGGCAGAAAAATCGAAATTCATTTCAGTTGGAAGATTGTTATAAAGCATTAATGATCTATTTATAGGCTCGTTACTTGCATAAGCAATTCTATGAGTCCCCACAAAAAACGGTAAATGGTATCGCAGACTTGCTAGGCACATTAAAGTTCACGCGTGCTAGAAGGAACGGGCAGTCAATAAATCATACAATTAAATTGTTTAAAAAAAGCAACGCTGCTATCACTCTTCTATCTTCCAGAGATGATAAATGTAGTAATCGACACCTAGCTTTGTATTGCGGTAAGGGGTCAGCCAAGTTAAAGCAATGTAAAGGAAAATGCAAAATTGCTGTGCGATAAGATTCTCTGCCCATTGAAAGTAGAAAAACAGATATTGATAATATTAAAGTTGCAGTGAGTAAAATGATAGCCATCTCTATATATATAACTGTTTGTCCTGACTGATTGACTGACTGACTGACTGATTGGTGATCAACGCCCAGCCCAAACCGTAAGAGCTACGAAGCTGAAATTTTCACTGTAGTTACCTTATATGATGTAGGTGCATGTTAAGACGGGGTTTCGGGAAATTCCACCCGCAAGTGTGAAAAAATCGCGAAAAACGTTTGTATGTAACTTTTTTGTTTACCATCCGATCGGCCCCACACTTATTTTCAAAGATCTTTGTTCAAATTCATTTAAGGGGTGCTTCACACTTTTCGAAAAATCCATTCCTCCTTGGTGGAAATGGAGGTCAAAGATTTGGTGGGTGAAGTTTCGCGCTCAAATTCATTTCCAGAGATCTATAAGAAACATCATTTGATACGTGTTTCACACTTTTCGCAGAATTCGAACTTCTTGGGGGAATGCGATTTAAAGATTTTTTGGGCGAAGTTTTAAGTTGTGTCCGATTTGCTTCAAACTTATTTTCAAAGAACTTAATACATAAGAACTTAATAAATACGTATTTCAACGATTTGGAAAATTCCACCCGCAACAGTGGTAAATTGGCGGAAAACGTTTGTATGAAAGTTATTTGTTTACTGTCCGATCAGTTTTAAAATCATTTCAAATTTGTTTGAGAACATTGATTTTATAACATATTGCACGGGCAAGGCCGGGTTATAACCGCTAGTATGTTATATGCCTGTTTAAGAGTCAATAATGTATAAAATTTTACTAATAATAGGATAGGAACTTGATGCAAGTACTACTAGTTAGAGGGTTTAAACATGTACATAAATTAAAACTAACGTGTAAATTCCGAAAAATTAGATCTATTTTATGCTATTGATTGAAAATTTAATTTATTTGGGATAAGCCCATACTAGATAGCTTATCAATGATAACAGTTGAGTGTGGATGATGAACATTGGATGGCGGATAGGATGTGGAGTTAGGAAACGACGACCATACCAGTTTGCAAAGGATGAAATCATCCATAACACATAGCGGTTATCAAATTATTATCCGGTTGCTGCTTTCCTGTCGGTAAGTTGCGCTGGCGGGATTTCGTAGCTCCAAATTGCTGTGCCACCTCCATTGCTCTGCATCCAGATGCCATTATGTTTGGGCTGATATGGCTCACTGACGATGGCGAAGTCAGCGTTCTCTTCCCGTATGGTTTGGGTGAGTAGGTCCTGGGCCACTCTGCAGTGGTTCATGTTAATTTGTATTAACTTAATTTTTGGTTGTTGCCTGCGACGCCTTGATGAAATACGGGCAGGCCCTGCTAAGGGTATGATGTGCCATGTTTGCGGTCTCGCGCCTTATGCAAAATATGCATATTGGCTTGCAGGAGCACTCCTTCGATGAGTGGTTGGCTTCTCCACAGTTGAAGCACAGCTTCGAGGCGTCGCACAAACTTCGGCATCGTGCAGCCGTGCCCAAAGTCCAGGCACTTGAAATATCAACTCGGTTCCACTTTTTGGCGTATACGTCATACCGCCCAGCCAATGCCTACCAATCGCTACCTCCAAGAGTACGTTTGCGGTCTTCTTGGGCCTTCTGAAATGAAGTTATCAGCGAGCTATAATTCAGTTTGTTACCGAGTACCGAGCGTATAGAGCGTTTAGTTGAACATTTATTTAGTCATTTAAAACAACTTAAGTGTAAATGTCGTCAACATAATCAAATAATATTCAAAGCGCGCAGCGCTTTTGTGACGTTTGTGGAGTGACTGTACCTCGCAATCGATTGACGCAACATTTGCGATCTAATCCACATAATAATAAGGCCTTTACACTGTTAGATGATCATATACAACTTGTAGCATCTAGTTTAATAGCCGGATTAACATATAATCATATGATAATGTGTTGAACAACGTAATGCTTCCTGAAGACTTTCTATGTGAAGCAGAAAGCTAATTAGTTCCAATGATGGAAAACATTTTAGATGTAATCACCTCATATTAAGTAAATTTTGAACTTTTTGGCGAATATATGAAGATAAAGAATAATGCTGATGTTGATGGTGAAGAAATAGAAATAATAATCAAATCCCATCAAACAGAAATGTGTGTGGTTACGATTTCTCTGAATCAGAAGAAATATTTATAAGCCACTCAGCCATTTTAAGTTCAAAGATGACTGGTTGGACTCTTGTAAAAATGTTTACGTCTTGAGATGAATGTCCACAAATACAAAACACTAAATGGATCAAGCTATATTCCGTTACCACGGAAAAGCCATAATTAATGTTGAAAACGAAGATGAGTTTTGCTTTAAATGGGCTTTGATATCAGCCCTAAGAAACAGCAATAACTCCACACATAACATTGATAGGTGTGTATCTTATAATATCATTGGTATAAGGAGTCCAATTGTTGAAATTTATGAAACATTCTCACTTAAATTTCAGTAAACAAAACAAAACAAAATTTATATATTTATATATACATTTCTGTTTTCATATCATTAATATTTTCTCCTTCAGGCTTGTGTGCAACTGACTTCGCATAAAAGGAAATTACATTTCTGTGTTGTATGGTTAAACTATTCACATAACAAGTAAGCAGTATGGAAAAGTGGTGGCGTAGCTTGTAACGAACACGACTGCTACGCTGGGCGTATATCGCCAATCAATCGTGTGCTGCATTGGGAGCGTACTCCGTCTACGGGTTCCGACCGTGCTCAGGGGAAGTGGCGTGGGTTCTTTTGCCCCCTAATACACTCGACGCGTTAGGTATAATTAGAAAAAAAGTAGACAGAGTTAAGGAATAAGGGGGGGTACCACGATATATAACGAGCGCCTACGATCTGCAAGAAGAAAATATCCTATGGAGCCGAGGAACTAAGATGTTGCCGCTCCTCGGTCTTCACCCACCCTACCTGTAGCTGCATCGGCAATTGTCATTGCGACTACCCTTGATATGCGATGTTATTAACTTAAGGTGCCCAACGAAAGTTAAAATTTCATTTTATCATATAATTGTATTCAAAAAGAATTTAAATTTATTGTCGTGCTTCAATATACATAACGTTAAAAGAATAACGGTAGGATATAAAACTAAACATAATCTGGGCAAAAGCATACATGAGCGGGATTGCACTGCAAAACTAACTTTACTTTAAATTACTGCTGGTCTGAATGATCCAACAACAATCATCTGCAATTACGAAAGCTGACTGGGGGTACACCCGCTGACTATAACCGCGATGCAAATAATATGTATAATTTACATAGGGTATTAATATTTGATTGGCTTATTACCTTTTTATTTGTTCACACAGTACTCACTATTTAGTATAATCCAACGATGTCAGCCGACCTGTTGACGACGATGATGTGCTGTGGAATCTTAGTTGAATTGTGTGAACGTAGAAATATATTATTTTCGAAGAGTAGTCAGCGACATATACGTGCTAGATCGGATCGAAAGACAATATCAGTGATATAAAAAGGAAAGAGATGCAATTTGGATTTCATCTATACTTATGCCCTTCGATTATACCTACGGCCAGCATGCCGTTTAACAAATATAGTTAATGCTGTAAATTCGTGTGATTGCGCGCACTGATTCGTTATCCACCAGATCTGCGCTAACGAAGGTTCGAGAATATATGGGTCAAGCACGTGGTCACGTTGGTCTGTCTGAGCAAACCGCAAGAGCTAATGAGTGGCCAGGTTTGATGCTTATTTGTAGACAATCAGGTGAAACCGAAAGCTTGGTCCGGCCTCGGGGAATACACTCGCTGCTACCAGTCTACAGCAGATTGTCGCTTCTTGGTTGCTTTGGCTTTGGCTCCGGCAAGGACTGCACAGGAACGCAGCGCCGTAATTAAGCTTGCACCTTCCTACGACTTCAGGAGCCGCAGGGACATCGACTACGACCTTGGATGTTGATGCACGTGGTTTATTTAGCCCACGTTTAAAACTGAACTTTTATAATTTATACTCCAATTTAATGCGACTGCACTCGTTGGCGATTAAAAATAGAAAGAATGACGCCACGCCGACATTGAAAGCAGGAAAGAAGCACACCTCCAAGACCCGATCTTTTCATTCGCAACGGCGTCATTGTTAACATAGGTCATGGTCACTCTGGTTATGTTATTAACCTAAGCTGATCTCTGTATATGCATAACTGTTATGGTGCAATGCTGCCCATCGGAATTAATTGCGATCAGCTGTTCATGCCTATGGCATTGATTATTTGAATTTGCAAAAAAAATAAATCCATGTATTTTATGATATTAGAACGTATTAAGGGAAATTCGTCTACTCGATCGAGTTTTATTTGCCCTTCATTTAGCATATTCAAGCTTTTGAGAAGCTTGTAATCATTGCCATGCCTAACCATATTTTTCCCAAACACAACGAAATATGGAGAAGATCCAATAGACTGATGTATTGTGTTTCGTAACGAACTGTTTATACTACTAATGTACACATCCCATTGGCTTTTGTCTGACCGATTATATGCTCGTAAAGCAGCATTAACCGAACGATTAACCCTTTCAACAGCGTTTGTTTGTGGCGAGTATACACCGGTACACATATGCTTTATACCGTACTTAGACAAGAGTGAGGAGAATTCTAGGCTTTTAAATTGAGTGCCGTTGTCACTCACTATGATCTTGGGTACTCCAAAACAGTCAAAAATATCTTCTTGCAGTATATCTACCACCAGTTTTGAAGTTTGGCAGATCTCGCAAAGACGTATGTACTCGCGTACAGCGACCACCATATTCGGCCAGTAAAAATGTCTGCGAATACATTCTAAACATTTGGCCATTCCACAATGAGCGGAGGTTGGTTAATCATGTGCTGCTTTTATAACATTCAAACGTAATTCAGACGGCACAAATAATTTCCAACTCTTCATATCCTCGTCTAAACTACAAGCTGAGAATTCATTTCGATAATATATATAACCATCCACAACTCGGAAATCTGGCAATTTAGAACGAATAATATTGTCTCTTAACCGACAGTGTTCGCTGGATTGAAACGCTTCCCAAGTCAGGTCGATTTCAGGGTATAATTCAAGGCCTACCGCAGCTACTTCGTCTGCTGGCTCAAAGGCACGGGAAAGCGTGTCTGCGACCACGTTCTCAGTACCCTTGCGATGCTCGATAGCAAAACTATATCCTTGCAATTTGAATGGCCATCTAGCTAGTCTACCACTTAGATCTTTTTGGTTCATTAGCCAACGTAAACTTGCATGATCAGTTACGACTTTAAAATCGTGTCCTTCGATGTACATGCGAAATTTGTTTACAGCCATTACAACAGCAAGACATTCGAGTTCCGTAACGGAATAATTGCGCTGTGATTTATTTATTTTTTTTGACATGTACGCGATGGGTCGCTCGATTCCTGACTCATCACATTGAGCTAATACACCGCCTACACCATGCATGGAAGCGTCGCATTGGACTATAAACAGCTTTTCATAGTTTGCGTTTATCAAAAACGGTGCTGGGGATAATTTCCTTTTGATTTCTTCAAACGAAAGTTGAGCATCATCATTTCAACAAAATGACGTGCCCTTCAGCAATTCTGTAAGGTGGAAGATAATCGACGAGTACTGAGGGATAAACCGTTGATACCAACCGGTCATTCCTAGGAATCGTCTCAGCTGTCTTTTTGTTGACGGTACTGGAAAATCTGCAACTGCTTGAACCTTGGCCGGATTAGGTTACAAGATGCCTTCACCTACGATATAACCAAGATATTCGACATTTGTTAGACAAAAATCACTTTTACGGATATTAATTGTCAATCCTGCCTTACGCGATCGTGCGGCAATTTCAGCCAAATGAACTAAATGTTCATCAAAACTTTGCGATAATACAAGTAAATCGTCCAGGTAAACCATAACATGGCGTTTCATGTCGTAGCGAATAACTTGGTCCATCAGTCGGCTCATTGTCTGCGGCGCATTACACAATCCGAAAGGCATTCGAATAAACTGATATAACGGCCTGTTCGGAATGGTGAATGCTGTTTTTGCCCGCGATGATTCATCCAAGCATATTTGCCAAAAGGCACCTTTTAAATCGATTTTCGACACACAATATACACGGGGAAGTCTACTTATCAAACCATCTAAATTTGGTATCGGATATGCATCCTTACTGGTCACTTCATTTACCTTGTGGCAGTCTAAGCAAAATCGGACTTTTCCCGGCTTGACAATCAGTATAGCAGGAGATGACCATGCGGAATTTTGAGCTTCTTCAACGACGCCAAGTTTGATCATCCGATCCACTTCTTGGCACAACAATTTTTCCCTTGCTGGTGATAACGGATAAAACCTCTGTTTTATGGGCTTAGAATCCCCAGTATCGATGGTATGAAGGGAAAGAGGCGATTACTGATTGTAAGCATTTCTTTTGGGCTAGTGTTAACGACAACTGATTCGAATCAACTTTTTCGAACTCCACTGAATTCAGTGTACTCGAATGATGTATCGAAATGCCAAATGTTCTCCAGAAATCTATTCCACAGAGAACATTTTCCTTGATAGACGGGACAATTAAATATTCGAACTCATTTGCAATGGAGTTATACACGATAGGAATTGAAATTGAACCTACAACATGTTGCTTTTGTCCATCTGCGGTTCTTACATCGCCTATCATTTTGTAAAAGTTTATTTTAGTATCGAAAATTCTTTTCGCTAAGCTCCCTCCAATCACGCTTTTCGTAGCCCCGCTATCTGACAAGGCTAGATATTGCTGACTGAATATTTCCAAGTTCGTGAGCGGCCGTACATCGTTTGATGTATGACCAACTGCTGAAACACGATACTTATTAAGTGTGCGTCGCTGAGTCCATAGATCTGTTAGTCTCTCTGACGAACGAGGCTTAAAATTGACTTTGGGTTCTGAAGCGAAAATAGTTGCTCTACAGTCCAAGTATTCGTGTAAACGGACGTGGTAGGGCTTAAGTTTGGTCTGGTACGGTTTTGATGAGATTGGTGTGAAGGCAAAATCAGGTTCAATAGTGTCTTTATTTACGTCTGGATCCGAGGCTATTGATGGCGGACATTCGCGTTTAATAGACGACGAAATGCCTCCGGAGAGTTTTCCGAAACAGCAGTACACTTTGGACAAATAGGCTTGTAAATATTAACGGCACCACAGCTGTAGCAAAATACACGACGAGCTTTTAAACATTCTTGATATCTGTGTCCCTTTTCCTCGCAGTTCCAGCATATCAAATTTTCCAGATTCTGTGTCAAGTCCGTCCTTGTTGTATCGTCATGGACTACCTCGTTGACCACCCGTTGTGGTTTAATTGGTCGAGAAATTGGCTTGGAAAGGTAATTCGCAATGTCGCAGGGTTTGGAGCATTTACATGAAGTAGTTCGTGTCTTAATCCTGGTGTTAGGGTTCGCTTGACATTGGTTCCCGTAACGCGTCTGTCAATGCAAGAATCACATCTCAAAATTCATCAAAACTTTCGGATCCCCGTTGTTTGCATGTTCTAACCATATCTTTAATGTCTTCGTATCATCTGTGGTCTTTATATCTTTCTCGCAGGCATGTGCACAGATTGAAACAGCCTGTGTGGTCAGCCGTTCGGTGGTATCTCCAAAAAAATGTCAAAGCTGGTCCGGTAAACAACAAATTTGCAAATTGATATAACAATCTAAAATTACCATTTAAACATTGTGAAGTCAATCAATTTATGCAATATATAAAATCATCGACTGGGATATCATTAGCCAAGCCTGAAAATCTGACTTGCCAATTGGATATGACACTCGATATTTTGTCGGGCCTATCGACTACGTACTGACGTCTCTCATCAGACTGAACACTAGCGTTCGGTAATCTAGAAGCATTCTTCGATCGCGGTAAATCACGTGGAAAATCATTTTCCCATTCTAATTGGGGCGAATCTTAAATTTAAGAATTATGTAAATAGCTTAGAAATTCCTTTTATAATATATGCAGATTTCGAGTGCGTTTTAAAACCCATCAACAAAAATGTGAGTGAGAATATAATAAGCATTCAAGAATATATTCAAGTTGCATATGCATATTTCATAAAATGTGCATATGACTCAAATCTGGATAAATTTGTATCTATATAAGTATATGGTGAAAATGTGGGATTACATTTTGCGACATCTCTAATTGCTGATGCAAAAGAGTTTTACACAAAATACTTGCTTACTGTAAGGCCAATCTAAATGGACTTAGAAGATGAGCTTAAATTTCAAAATGCCATCAATTGTCATAATGCAGTAAGATTTTAAACTTAGATAGAGTACGGGATAATTGCCATTTAACTAACTTGCCATAATGCATGTAATATTAATTACAAAATTGCCTCATTTACTGCCTCATAATTGTTCACGCTATGAAATTAAGGTTCTACATCTCAATAAAGAGGTGTACATTTCCCATTCCAAATATACACATATTACAGAGCATTTTACAAATTTGGAAATCCGGTTTTTGCACTTAGCTCGAGTTTAGATCACAAAAATTTCACAACTGTTAGACGTTTTTTCTCTGATGAAGAACACTTTGGTCTAGTGCATAGGAAGGGAGTTTTTCCTTATGAATATTTAACTAGTTTTGAATGTTTGCAAGAAACTTCATCATCACCAAGGGTAAATTTTTTCAACATTCCTGCAAATAGAGAATGTTCAGTTGAAGATTATTTAAATGCTCTGAACGTGTAGAGAGTTTTTGAGTGTAAAAGCTTTAGAGATTATATGGAGCTGAATTTAAGGACAGATGTACTTTTGCTTACAATTTTTCGTTTCATTTGCAAGAAAATGTATTCATTGGATCCAGCACAATATTATACTTATTCACTAGAATTTATTATTCACAGACATAGACATGCAAAAGTTTATACAAAATGGTATCCGTGGGGGTTTAGTGCAATGTTGTCAGAGATACTCAATTGCCAATCATAAGTATATGAATGATTACGATAGCACAAAACCATCTCAGTATTTAATGTATTTAGATTTAAAAAATCCATGTATATGGGTGGGCAATGTCACAATATCTTCCATATGGTGATTACCAGTGGTTAAGTGAATGAAATAAGAACATTTAATTTATTATCAATTTCTGAAAAGTCTGAATATGGATATATTCTTGAAGTTGACTTAGAATACCCAGCAACACTTTATGCCTTTATGATACGCATAACGGCTTGCCGTTTTGTCCAAGCAATCACAAGCCGACTGCAAAGTGTATAGTTGAAAATCTTTTCGCTGACCTTAGACCGAAATATAAGTATCCTATCCATTATAAGAAATCTTCAACAATGTATTTAGTATAATGGTTTGCGGTTAACTAAGATTTTCCGGATATAAGTTTAAGTTTAAGTTTAAGCAGTCATCTTGGCTAAAAAAATATATGAATATTAATACATATTATCACTAACCAAAGAACATATAGATGGGCCATACCGTGTAGCCAAAGTGGGCACAAAACGTAAGTAAGTTATACATATGATGTCTTTTGAACGCTTACACTACAGGAAGCTGTTTTGGCTTACTCTCTTCCATATGATTTGTGCGATAGAACGGCTTCGATGTTTATTTTTATATCTAGGTACTATCTAGGTACCGTTTAAATGTTTGTGGGCGTAAGTGTCCGCACAAGCAAAAATGCCCACAAATTCAATTTTTGCCAAAAGACGGTGGCATTTCTTCCCTTTTGAGGGGACGATTAATATGAAATAATGAAAGGGTTTGCCAAGTCGATGCGAAATTCTTTCATTTTAGCTCGTTCTTGTTCGAATCTGAATATTCTGATGATCTTGCCCATAATTATCTCTTAAGATACTTAATAAAAAAGCCTTAGGCATTATGAAAGACGAGAATAATGGTAGGATAATGAAAGAATTTATAGGGCTTCGACCCAAAATGTATTCTTTGAAACATGAGGACGGGGGTTGCGTTAAAAAAGGAAAACATTACTCTTGGAGAACAATACTGTGAAGTGCTTTAAAGATTGTATATTTAAGAATATAACATACACAACAAATAATATGCTAATTAGTAGATCGAATTTACATAAATTGTGTACCCAAAATATAGAATAACAAAAGTAACTTTAAGTTCAAAAGATGATAAGAGAAAATCAAGAGATGTTTGTATACATACATATGCTTGGGGTCATTTAAATGATTGTAAATTAATTGTTTAAATAAAGCATTTTTGAAAAAAAAAACTAAGTCGACTTTTTTCAATTTGATTCTAAAATTGTGTATACAAAGTTTATGATTGCAGCAAATGCGGACGGAGAATATAAATTAAAAAAAAAGTTCCATGCACTGCATATTGAAACAACAACGGCAACAGCAACATCAATATCAATGAGTGCTCACAAAGTGTAACAAGACAAACAATATTGATTTTTGTTTTTTTGGTATTGGAATGTTGGGTATTCAGAGAGAGATAGAGAGAGATGGAGTTCTATAATATATTGAACAGAGAATGAGAAGAGTGAAAAAGTGAAAAAAATGTCCCCATATAAAATTCTTAAATTTCAGAGAGTAAGATGTATAACTACCGCATATCATATTCAGCAGATCCACATTTTGAATTCTGTTGCATTATAAAGATATATAAGAATGATTGATTCCCAACGTTTAAACGGCCTTGAGAGTGGACATGAAGATAAGGACATTTACAGAAGCACAATATAAAGTATATCAAAATCCAATTAAAACAAAAAAAAAAACGAGGAAAAACTAACTATTAGAGCTATTCAGTGAGCTCTGTAAAATACCAGAGTTTTAAATAGCTCTGACTATGTACTAGCGACAACCTTTCTACAGAAAACTCTGGATGCTGAAGCCTCAACATGAGCAATCAAATTCATCAAATTCAACCCAACGCAATATCATCTACAAAAGATATTTTTCAATACCACACATGGAGTTAAAATTCAAATTCAAATTTAGAATTAATAATACATCGTGAGATTCAACAAAATATAATATCATCTACAACTCGTGAGCTTTTTGATGATGTCGTTGAGGTCCCTGAAACAGACATTGAAGATGAGGAGGACATATGCAACAATAGACATCATTATTTGAATCAAGAATCTCGACCACTAATGTTTACAGATAGTGAGGAACAACTATTCGAATTCAAAAATGTTTTTGATTATTAAAATTATATATAGTTTGAAAAACTACATTCTTTTCTATTCTATTATCATTGAATATATTTGCGAATAATTTTTTATATTAATCAATCGAATTTCAGATCTCAAGGCTTCTTCAAACATTTCAACCGATTCAACCTCCCCATTTGCCGTTTTCCTTTAAGCTTCATATTCATGATATTCCAAACATCTAATTTTCAGATCATGAAGTTCATAATTACTGTTATAAGTACACCTTAATGTTAAGACATATTCATCATATTGAAGCTTAAAGTGTCTGTAAAATGGTGCATTACTCTAAAAAATTTCTGAAATGTTTGCTTCTTTCTGAATTAGCTCTTACCTACTCATCTTTTGCGCTTGAACTCTCATCGAGTTAAAGTGGAATTGGAAGCGTATTAAAACATTGAGCTACTATAATTAATATATTAAATTTAAATATTTGAGTGCTCTTCATATTGTCAGAGCAAACGATACACTAATAATGATTGCAATATTCATTTTATCTCAAATCTATAACCAAAACCCAAGCACAGCTCTAGTTTCAAAAGATAACCATTTTTTAATAAATGCTTTAATTTTCATTTTTATTTCCCAATATTACACAAAGTTTAACATTAAAATGATTCTTCTTATCTTTTACTTGAATAATTATGTATATATAAATTTATACAACCTTATTTTTATTTTGCACAACACCTGGTGTACTCATCAGAGAACCCCAACCATTTAACATATACCTTATCACCATTTTTCTATATTACTTTTCAAGTAACGGGAAAGCGAGTATTCTTTAATTCGTGAGAATATAATCCTCCTTTTAGTGGCGTCCCTTGATAGTCTTCCAATATATATATTGTGGGATGGGTGTTTTTCACCTGGGAAATTTAAAACATTTCTGTCGTCAATTTATCCCTTCTCAAAGATATGTTTATACTTGCTAATGCGTACACAAACATGAAAACGTGAGCCGGTAAATATTTTTTTTTGCTGTAGAGCGTGCTTAACAACTCTTTTTCATTCGATGAATTAACTTTGATTGGTGATATTTTGATTGTTCGATGATATCTTCTATTATATTCCATTAATACTTAATTCATTCCACATCATCTCTTTGAGCGTTCTATCACTAGCCTTACAATGCATAGATATGCCAAACAGCCGAATAATCGAAACACGATAAATCGCAACCAGAGAACCCCAAGGGTGCCTGCGACCATTTTGTTATACCTTGGGAGAGTAAGACTGCTAAGAGTGGTAGCCGAACGCCGGCCTCGAAAGCCGAATGGTCAGTATGAAGACGCATCTTGCTCAGCGCACAACGTCGCTGCGGCTGATGCTTTTTTCTTAATATATGTATGTTAGTTTTAAATCCTTACATACCAAATACATATGTGTGTAAACAAGTGCAGAGTGCGCCTCGCTTTCACTCATTCCTTTGCGCACTTGTGTGCATCTCTTTCTACCTGCATAGCTTCCCTGTAGTTCTGATGGTGTCAAGCGGCGAGTCTTCACTAACGATCTCATGCACCACCATTCGTTAGCTAATTCGCCAACTAAAGGTCATGCGATGGCCCCCAGAAAAAGATGACTACTAACGATCTTATGCATTATTAGTCGTTAGGAAATTCGTTAGCGAATGGTTATGATATGCATGCCGTACAAAACGAAAATGTGAAATAATTTTTTTATTGCGAGGTCTATTTTTCGTCTCATAAATTTGATGACGAACAATAAAAAGTAGCCGAGTTCCCTTGATTTTGCAGTCAAGAACTGTTTACGCAACAAGATCAATGAGCGGCGCGCGCGTCTTTTATTAATTGTGTAGTTTTTTTTACTTGTGATACTGTCTGGCACGAGGAAACTTTAGAACGTGTCATTTGTGATGTGAAGTTATGAGTTGCACGTGCATATTTAATTCAACTGGAAACCTTTAAATAAACTAATAAATATCGTAGTGGGTATGTATTTACATTAATAATAATATATTTATTTTGTTCCCGTGTTAATTGGTATGTATTATATGAAAAACGAAAACATTCAAAATAAATGATAAACTTTTCATTTCAGAGTCCATAAAGTCCTTCTAAGGGAGTTGCTGCGGGCTCTCCAGAAGACCAGCTTCGAAAAGCAATGCAGCTTCTTAATTATAAGGTTGTTAGTTTGTATGTTAATGCAAAGAAGGCAATTTTTTAAATAAAAATATTTTTTCTTAACTGTTTATTGTATTGTATCAAAAATTGCATACATTTTTATTACAACACAGTTGGCTTAGGTGATATTACGCCAACCCTGTTTGGGTCCTCAGGCTTTATCGTGGACAAACGTCAAAGGCGGCTTTTTTGAATAAGGCTGCATCGTCACGTAGGTGGTCGGGGGGCTCTGGGGCGTCTGCTATGTCGTGTTTGGAGGAGGTCCTTGAACGATCTTCTCTTGAGCCTCCTGACTACACACCAAGCGTTCGTTGTACCGGTTGGCGAATGCTCCGATTTGGCTGTCTATGGTCTGCATTTTGAGGTTTTGTGTAATGAAGAATTTCTGACGTACTAGTCAGCACCGGTAACTCGGCGCAAGGCCAAGTTTTTGAAGTGTCTAAATCCGTCTTCAATTTGTCCGAGATGCAATGCCCCAAACCTGGATACCGTATCTAAAAGTTGGCGTCACCACGACGTTGCAAACTGCCCGTTTGCAGCGAAGTGGCAATGGGCTGTTAGGGTTAAGAAGCCGCCGAAGGTCGCCCGACACTTCTTATCCAGTACAATTCCGAGATACTTGGCGCTTCTGCCAGGGTGAAGGGGGCTGCCATCTATCCAGACTGCTGGAGCCTTGCCACGAGTTAGTGTGTAGTTGACCGCCTGGCTCTTCAAAGCATTGAGTTTGATGTTCCACCAAATGTGGCCATCAAGTATTTGCCCGGGGTGGCAAACTCGTGTAGGTCATCCGGAGTGGGGATACCTGCCGTGTACAAATTGTAGAGAAAGGGGCCCAGTATGCTGCCTTGGCGGACACCCGCTTTCATTTTGCGAACAGGAGAGATTGCTGCTCTAACTTTGACTTCGAACTTTCGCTCCATTAGATAAGAGCACAGAAGTCGAAAGAAGGGGACGGAAAGACTCATCTTGATTTTCTGGAGCAATTCATCAATCCAGACTCGGTCGAAGGCCTGCTTAACGTCTACAGAGACTCCATAGCAGTAGTCTTTGTCGTCGTAAGCCTTAAGAATATGGTTAGTCACTCTATGAACGTGTTCAACAGCGCCATGCCCTCCCCTGAACCCAAATTGGTGATCAAGAAGGATGGCCATGTGATCAATAAGCCTTGCAAGTCACATGATAATCAGTCTTTCTCAGAACTTCAACAAGGAAGGCAGAAGACTGATCGGTCGATATGACTAAGGGTCATATTCCGGCTTGCCCGACTTATGGATCATATAGATCCTCGCTAACTTCCACTGGGCAGGGAAGTGTTGCGTCCTTAATATGGCGTTGTAGATCAACGTTATAAAAAGGAGCGCGTGCATTGGTAGGGTCTTCAGAGTGGTGTGGCATATTCCATCATGGCCCGTTGTTTTAGCACTGGGAAGGGCTTTGACGACGTTGATCACCTCCTCCACGTGGATGGGGCCGATAGATGGTGACATCATGGTTTTATCGAGCTCTTCTGGGGAGGCCAGATCGAAAGGTGTAAGCCGTTCCTCCAGGTGGCTGGCGAAGGTATCAGCTTTCTCTTCGTCTGTAAGGCAGTATTTAGGGTTAGCGCTTGAGATTTTTAGTTGCTCGGCAGAGCGAGCCTCCTTGAGTTGCCGCTCCGCTCTTCGCCACTCCGCCTTGTCCCACGGGTGCTGTGTCGTCTGGAACCTGCGTCTGCAGCGCCTCCTGATCCTGAGCAGGTTGGCTATGTCTGCGGGCAGTCCGTTGCCAGCACTATCCAGCTGCCTGGCAACTGGTGGGGAAGTGGCTTAGGCTGCTGCTACACGAATCTTTGCGTTGAGCAGCTCAATGGCGTCCTCTCATCCTGTCCAGTGCAGATTTCGGTGATAAGGTAAATACTTTCACTCATCTGTCTCTTGAAGACACCGATATCAGTGCGTGCGTTGATCATCCTCGGTATTTCGCTGACCACCTTGGCTCTGCTCTCCAATCGTCAGCGATTGAGAGGAGCTGGTCAGGGATGGCGAAGGCCTTATAAGACGGAGTGCCTCTGCTGCCGTACGGGTATCTTGTGGGAGAACCTGTGGCCAGTACCTTCACTTGACGATGCGCTAGGCTGCTAGCTAGTTGTAGACTGCGCGTATTGCTGTTATTTGCGCCCCACAGCCAGTGATCTGCATTCCAGTCGCCTCCCACCAGATATGTGCTACCAGTTGAGTATGACGTTGAAGTCATCAGTCGACGTCTGCTCATTTGGTCTGCAATAAACTGCTCCAAAGTCCACGTTACCAGCATCAGTAGAGACTTTCACAGTCGAATATTGGTAAACACGATTAGTAATACTCAATTACGGGAATTGAACCAAGTTACTCTGGACGAGGTTAGCGCAGCCGCCACTAGCTTAGCAAAAGATTTTGGGGAAAGTAGAACCGTTAGTTCTACTTTCTGACAGCAGAATTATTCTGGTGTCGTATTTTTGTACTAGGGCCTCCAGCTCTAGTACTTTACCTGAAATGCCATTGGCATTCCAGATTAGCACCTTCAGTGGTGTGTTCATTTCGATAGTAACGCGGCTAGAAGAGTAAGGATTTGCTGTTGCATACCTAAAACCTGCTGTTGCATTTTTGCCATCCTCTCGATAGCTCGGCTCATGTCCTTGATGGCAGAGGAAAGTCCTTCCCCGTTTCCAGGTTGCTGTTCCCTCAGCAATCTATGTAGCCTAGCTTGCGCTGGTCCTTCTCGCTGGCTAGAGCTGGGGGCGTTTTACTCTTTTCTGAATGCAGCTAGTCCTCTTCACGTGGCAGTGGCGTATGAAACCCCCTTTACTTGTTCAGTGGGTGCTGTATGGGGGAAGTCAACAGGTGTAGGCCCATGAACTTTATTGCTGCGGCTTCGGTTCGCTTGAGTCGGTGGGAGATTTTTCAATTTGGCAGGATTTGGGGCTCCCGCACGCTTTGTATATTCGGTGAACCACTCGCAGCCCATATAGTTGGCAGCGTGGTTACCACCACAGTGGGTGCATGTTGCCGGAACTGAGTCGGGTCGTGTGCAATCAGCAGAGCGATGAATGCGCCCGCATTTAACGCATTTGTGTTGTTTTCTACAGTATGTGGCCGTGTGCCCGTACTCCTTCCAGCAGTCCTCACCTGCTTGCACAGCTTCCCGATGGTAAAGCCTCCTGGTTGTTGGCCGCCGGCTGCAAGTTAATGAAGTGAATATTCATGGGCTCCTTGGTGACTTTGCTGCTCGGATTGTGTATGTGGACGGTATGGCCCTGGCTCCGCAGGTCGTCGATGAGCTCTCAGTTGAGTGTGGAGTAGAGTGGTGGAGGCCTTTGATTACTATGCGGTTGGGCTTCTCCTCCTCCAGCTGGTATGAGTAGAACTCAATTTTATGTTCATCCAGTATCTGTATGGTGGCCCTGTATATGGGCACATCATTAGCTAGGAGTCGCATAGTCCTACCTAGGCTGGATTTAATGGTCAAGCTACCCAGGTTCACTACTTCGGATAGTATATGCCACACGTGTTTGATGCGATTTAGGACGATGGGGGGATGGCTTCTTTCCTCCAGTGGTGGCATTGTTGTTGGCCCTTTTATTGGACACGGAGGAGCTGGTGCTGGCATGGGCGACAGCGTTGGGCTGGCTGCCGCCCCCAACCTAAGTGTCGCTGAGGCAAGCAAGTTCTCTTCTTGGATGGGGCCAAGAGTGCATACCTATTGGGAGCATGAGTGCCAACTGGACTGGTATCAGTCTCTAAGACTTGCGCTTATCACCTGTTTTTCTCGCCTCTGATTGAATCAGTCGAGCCACGGCTGCAGCGCCTGAATTGGGTTTGACGACATCTATTATATGCACTAGGGCGTCAATGGGCTCTCTATTTGCACTAGCACCAGCATGTGGGCTGCTGCCGGGGTCTTCGGAAACCATTACAGGATAGGAAGGTAAAACTGAAGTACTTCTTGCAGACATCAGTGCGGAGAATATATTAGCAGCTGTTAAGCATTGAGGGGCTTGGCGGAGTAGCGGCGTCAGCATTTTGTTGGCCTACCTCATTAGTTCGAGACGGCCTCTTGTTACTTATTGTGGGTGCGTTGCTGTTCTCAGCATTCACTGGAATGGTGACTCTATAGGCATTGCCACTGGCTGGGTGCATGTCAGCACGGCAGCGCAGACGACTTGCTCAATTTTTGACCACCTTATTTTTTAGCTTGATTTTTTGTCTTTTCAGCTAAAACAAATTGCTTTGTCAGCAATTAGTTTTCTTTAATTTTTTGCCGTTTTTGTTTTTTATCTGTTTGATATTGGGTCCCAATACTTGATGCGTTGCAATCTTTGTGCGGGATTTGTTCTTAAAACCATGAGTATTATTTACACTAGCGTAAGAGCAAAGCCCGTTGCACCAGCTTTATCGCTTAGTAAAATGTGCTGGCGAAATAGTATACCCTTTTGGTTCAGATAAATCAGCATCTTTGGTCTAGCAAAATCGCTAAGTTAAGTGTACTAGCGAATTCGTCAACCCTCTTGCACTAGGTATTTCGCTAGGTCAACGTCATGCAACGTCGTACCGCTCGGTACGCGGCAATGACATCCCCATGTTAAATTCGTAAGTCTATCGAATTGGTAATTCCACGGTTTGAGACCAGTACCCATCCAAAAGAGGCAGCAAAATCGTCAATGGTGCACCGGTGGACCCGAACTACAGGGTTCTAACAAAACCTCGATATATACAAACATAAATATGTTTGTGTTGTGTGGATGTGCGCACAAGTAGATCACGGCGTTTGTCGTGAGCCAGCGATTTTTTCTTTAATTGTGTGCCTTTTGTGCCTGTGGTAGCAAAAGGCAGACACGTTCAAATGCTCTACCATTTATTACTTCGTCCAGTCAGGCATAATGAGAAGAATCTGATCTATTTTGATTCAATAAAAACTTAAATGACCTAAATGAAATATTTATATTTTATATCCTATTATGCACAAAATAAAAAAATATCTAACTCGTATTTCAGCAAGGGTAATTCATCGTCGGCCTGTCAAAGAATTCTAAGAAAAGTCGAAAAATTGAACATTTTCAAAATTTCAACTTGCTACTTGTGCACACGCACACTTACGAGAAAGCAGCTGTATGAAATTATTAAAGGGTTTGCCATGTTCAAGTAAAACAATCTTATTTTCCATCCTTGGTAAGGGTACCTGAACGTTGGCATGTGTGCATGATAACTTTTTGGGCCGGCCAAACACGCACGCTTACACACTTTTCTATATGGATGGAAGCATTTATGCGTTTGTGTGCCTGTTGGTTGCCTGCCTGTTCGATGCAAATTTGACAAGACTTGAAGTTTTTGGGATTTCTGAATATCGAGCTCTACACACACACATACACAAATGTGTGCGAATGAGCCGATCAAGGGTTTGTCGGAAGTCAGAGATAGTTTCTTCAATGGCTGCGTAAATTTGGGCGACTAGCACGGTCTTTGTTTTTTTTTTTTGGCATGCCTGCGGTGGGCTTTAAGCCGCAAGAGGCACAAATGTGTGAACAGTCTATTAAAACGGGTGAACAGTACTTGTCTATATCGAAAAATGTAGGTGATCATATTATGAGTTTATTGACATTGTAAACATTTTGAGTTAAAGGGTTTTATGACAGTCTTAACTGCCAGAATGTTAGAATGTCTAGGATGCATCTTTATCCATATAAAAGTGCAAACGAAAATCGTAATATTATATAAATTAATATCACTTCTAAATTTTTGAATTTCTATATTAACGTTATTTGAACTACACACTTCTTGTCAACTGCAGACGTAAATTTTCTCCAAAAAAAATTCCTTTTCCTTAAAATTCCACATTTCTTGTGTGAGTGATTAAAAGAACTAAAGAGTGAAGACACTTCATTCACGCGACTCTTACAAACAAAACAAGTAAGAGGTTCTAGGCGGGAGCTCCCGATTATGGGATACCCTTAAACCTCTTATTCCAAAACCAAATGCAGCGCGAGCTACGCGCTCGTTTCTAGTAATAAAGATAAATTTAAAATAAAAAAATTTCCCTTGGCGCGGTTCGAGCGCGCAACTGACCGCACTACTTGCCGCCGCCTCTATTCAACAGCCACACCAACAACTGAGACCTAAAAAGGAAAAAACGAATTAAAATAGCAGCACAGAAATCAATATAAACTCAATTGCAATGCTGTTGATAGAATTCAAAGCAGACGTTCATGAATGTGTGTGTGTACATGAACACAGAAATTTTTGGAAGTGCGCTTGCTGCCAGCCAAAGCACGATTTCTTTAATAACTTCTCTGTTTCTTAACCGATCTTTATGAAATTTTCTATTGTGCTATAGAATATTTGTACATTCTCAAAAAGTCAATTGTATTTAGATTGTAGGTTATATTGGAGGGCAGCATAAATTGGTTTATTTACTTAATTTAGAGTTATGTGGTGGTAGCGGGGAGGTGGTGATAGCTATAAAATGAAAGATAGTTGATATCTATACTATTCTAGAAGCTACATGTCATGTTTGGTGACTCTAGCTCTTATTATTTACTAAGATTGCTCAAAAAACGAGTTTTCGATATCGATTTGTATCGATTACTTGGAAACGGGTTTCAGGGTATAAAAACACTCACCTTAAATCATATATATTCTATATTCTACTTCTAACAGATTTTGCGAAAAATAATAGAATGAAAACAAACGCAATCGAAATATAATCAAAACAAAAATAGCAATATTCTCGGTTTATATTCCTCCAAGTTAACACAATACTCTTAACAACACACTTAACAATCAAAATATTCCAGCTATAATCACAGGCGATTTTAATAGTTGGCACCAAAACTGGGACTCACCCCAAAACAATAGAAGGGGAAATGTTTTAGCAAATTTCTTGATCAATCGCAGTACACCATATTAATCGACAATTCAATTACTCACATCAACCTTTCATTCTGCTCCTCCCAAGTTACACCCTTCGCCGAATGGAACATTTTCGATGACCTTTGTGGTAGTGATCATTTTCCTATTCTAATTTCCTTATTCCCAAATCCAAATCGAAAATAGGTTAAGACCATATTTAAAAAACAAAGAAGCGATTTAGAAAAATTTCACTCATATGAGTTAAATAATCAATAAAGTAGCTGCCAACATAACTAAAATTATTTTACATAGTGCACATAAAACTATTCCACAAACATCACCCCACAAATTTAATCGAAAAGTCCCTAGGTGGAACACAAAACATAATGAATAACGAAACAATAAAATAAGACGTGGAGAAAATAAAAACGTAACCTTACTACAGAAAATATAGAAAAAAGATGCAACTTCGGAACTTCAAGTAAAATCATAGCAGATACTTTTGTAAATCATTGGTCAGACCTCTTTAGGGACTTCAACTTTAGTACCCAATTCGTGGATTCTATTTACCATTACCGTCTGCACATTTTATAGAAAAAGACATCACTTTCATAGAATTTCAAGACAGCATAAAAGGGTCATCACCTCAACCAAATATATTATCCAATGATAAAGAACAGCTCGCATACAGTCCAAACTAGAATTGTAAGTCATTTTAACAACATATTAAATAAGTACATTCCATAATCCTACAAAACCAGTTTAATCATTCCTATTCTAAAACCAAACTCAAATAAATCAGAAGTATCTTAATACAGACCTATGTATATCAATCAATTGCTGTATAGCTAAAACACTAGATAAATTAAAAGTTTAGAGACTCTTGGGGGTTCGTAACTCAAAAAAAACTTTAACACTAGAACCAATTCGGTTTTAAAATAGGGAAATCGGTAACTGAAAGTCTTCTCTATGCTGACTTCGTAATCACAAAGTCTTTAAACAAAAAAGCAACACACATCAATCATCTCTCTTGATTTTTCAAAGGCCTTTGATAGAGTCGGTGTACATACAATACTAGATCAACTCATAGAATGGAAAGCAGGACCAAAAATTATACAATACATAAAAAACGTTATGTCAAAAAGAAAAATTGTAGTAAGAGCTGCATTCCAATTCCGTTGAGGAATGGCATACCACAGGGATCACGATTATCCGTTATAATATTTCGGATTGCATACAACAAGCTAGCCAACATAATATCAATGTAAAGAGAAATTAAATTCAGTGCCTATGCCGATGATTTTTTTTTTCATAATTTTTTCAACAAGAATAAAAATATCAACTACAATCTTGTCACACTGTTCGAAAACATAGAAAGTTAGTGTTCCATTCGGGGACTGACATTTCAATCAGCAAATGCAAACATCTACACATATGTACATATGTAGAAAACATAATTGTACATGCAATATGTCTTACAATAACATACAAATACCCACTGTCACTTCAATAAAGCTATTAGGCTTAATAAAAATACAGTTGGGATTTTCAAATTAATAAACTCAAAACATCATTATCTAAAAGGCTCAATGCAATAAAATGTCTCGCTAGCCCCCGGCTTAACTGCAATACTGTAACTCTTCTTTCAGTAACAAAAGCTACACACACCGACGGCTCCCAACAAAACAACATTACAGCAGAAGCACGCACACTAAAATTAGGAAATCTACCAAACTACTCAACAGTATTCACAGCTAAAATAGTTGCAATATTGGAAGCCGTCAAATTAGCAAAGAATATGAGAGGAAAGTATATAACATGATCCGACTCCATCCGTCTAGATGCAAATATCCCATCAATCCCGCTCTAGACTCAGTCTTAAATATAAACAACCACGACCATCACGTAATCTACTTCCTAAAGTAAAGCTAATTTGAATCCGTGGCCATACACAAATTAAGGGAAATTAGTAAGCAGATTGCGTGGCAAAAGCTGCCACCCAAACGCCTTGAATCTACACACAAAATAATATAATAATATTAACGATATATACAGATATTTAAAAAACCAACTTAATATAAAAAAAAAACAAATTTCACGGTGCAATATATGGTACGACACTTAAATCCGAATTCATTGCGCATGAACAAAACACCTCACAAGTACATAAACCAACTTTACCAAATTGAAATAATTCGTCTGCCATTAGGCCACACTAAGCTAACCCATGGACAATATTTAAAGCACGACATTCCACCCACATGCTCACAATGCCATAACAATAGAACAGTTGACCTCAAACACATACTTAAATCCTGTCCCACCCTACACAACATTAGAAAAGAATTTTTCCACGCATGAACATCCATTAAATATACTTGCTAACCCTAATAAATAAAATTAATATGTTAACTTATAAAATTAAAAAAAAAATCCCAGTTGTACAATGATATTTAAGTAAACTAAGCTTAGCAACCTAACTAAAAATATAAATATAACAATTAATAAGATTTAAACTTATATAAATTTAATCCAACAAGCCTATACTTAAACAAAACAATGTTCAACAGTAATTAAGTGTTAATACTACCTACATTTTAGTTCTTACTATTGTCCAGCTGAAGGCCCTGGCAGTCATTGCTGATATTCACTTATCATCTAGTCTTAACTATATGATTAGTTTATATAAATAAATAAAATATATCTACTGCATCAACTATATTATGTATGAGAAGCTTCGAATCCTCTTTTAATTTGTATAATATATGTTGAACATAAAGTTTATTATCAACACTATATCTCTTTTTAGTTGAGGAATAATGTCCAAACTTGTCGATACTCATTTTAATAATGTCAGTTAAATACAAATATTTTTCTCTTTTTTAAATTTATTCAATAATTTTTCTTCCCGAAGTTCTTCAATTATTGAAATGATCTTATTGTTAGAAGCTTTATTCGATCAACAATTTCATTAGGATCATCCCAGTAAATATAGTTTGGTTTATTTGTATTGAGCTTCATTACACCACTACCGGCTAAAGATGATTTTGATTGATTTGATATGGCAATCGGCACTGTTTTATTAAAAAGAACTTTTTGAGATAATTTTGGAAGAAGGTGTTTAATTATAGTTAGGTCGTTATAATTCTGAGGAGTATTTTCATAAATAAAAGAATATAAGCTTTAAGTGAGATCCCACGTTTCACCACATTCTGGACTACATTTTTCTTCTGATACACATACATATGAATTTTAGAATTTCCTAACCTCAATTTACCATTTAAATCTTTATATGGTCCATAGGCTTTATCAAGTATCTTTTTTTTAATTAATTCATTTAGATTAAACATATTTCCAACTCCAACATAAGATTGAGAGTAGAGTTGGTTAACTTTATTATCATTAATATCATCACCCGCATCAGTTTATTGTCATCAGTTTTAGTGATTCTCGTATTAGCATCAATAAAATCATCATAACCATCATTATAATCATTCTCATCATCTGGTTCGCGCCGTCTAAAATGCGAAGTATCGCGCTACGAGCTCGTTTGCTTCAGAAGTAAAAAAGATCAATTAAAAAAAAAAGTTCCCTTCTCAGGGTTCGAACTCGCAACTAACCGCACTACTTACCGCCGCCTCTACCCAACAGCCACACAAAACAAGACAATTTAGTGGTTCTAGTCGGGAGCTCCCGACTAGGGGATACCCTGAACCCTCTTATTCCAGCAGGCAATAGGTATAAAATAAAAGATACTTGATATGTATATATTATTCTAGAAGCTATGTGTCAAGTTTGGTGACTCTAGTTCATATTATTTGCCGAAATTGCTCAAATAACAGGATTTCGATATCGACATATTTTTATCAATTTCTTGGAAACGGGGCAAGTCATCAAATATCGGAAACAAACTCGATCTGCGCGGGCACTAGGAGGACCTACATCAAATATTATAAGTCTCTAGCTCTAATAGGTTCTGAGATCCTTGCGTTCATACACTCGGTCAGACGGACAGACGGACATGGCTAGATCGACTCGGCTTTTGATGCTGATCAAGAATATGGGGTCGGAGATGCTTCCTCCTGCCTGTTACATACATTTGCACAAATACATTATACCCTGTTTACCCATTTTTAATGTTTTCAGGCTATACAAATAGTGTTATTTATTCTGTATAATAATATTCAACAGTTTCTGCTGTTGGAACTGCGATATGTAATCTAAGGTTGTAAAACTGCGCACCTGCAGCTCTTTGTTTAGCAAGCTGATAACGCACGTTATTAAGTTGCTGAGGTGACTCGTCTTTCAAGCTCCAAACCAATTGTCTCCCCAAATTTTTTTGTTGTCCTTCATGCACGTAAAATATCGTACATCACATTTCCTTCCTAGTTATTATACTCAAAAGGGGTTTAAAATCATTAAGGACATCAGTGCCCTGCAGCTCCACTTGATGGTTCGATTTTTGCGGCAGCTGCTGCTGCTGATGCTCCAGCTGTCTGGGAGCTTCAGTAAGGGTGCCGACTTGGTATAACTTTGACGGCGAAGACGATGATGCTGCCATAGTTTCTTACTTAAGCTCTGAGCTGCTGATTTTATAGGCCTTCCTCCAGTATCAGGTTTTTCATGTTAAACGCTGGAATTATTTTTGCGTCAATATTTTTGAGCAGCAGCATTTTGCGAAGTGTAGTATTCATTCTTTTTTTAGATCGTCATCAGTTATTAGTTTTCAAACATCTCGAGCTTAATGTCGAAATAATACTCTGAGCTGCACTGATTCTATAGGACTGCCTCCAGTATATAAACAAATTTAAAAAAAAACGAGAAGGAAGGGTTATTTTCGGCTAGCCGAAGATTTAATACCCTTGCAGACCCAACCTTTTCATAATGTTCATATCTAAGAAGCAGAGGGAAAAAGTTAATGCCGAGTATGGTTAAGATGTCTTGAAAAACAAAAAAGTTTTCCATACAACTTAATTTTTGACTGATCGTTCCTATGGCAGCTATATGATAAAGTGGTCCGATCTTAATAGTACTTTGTATATACATATATGAGGAGCATAATAAAACAATTAAATGACGAGTTTGGTCAAGATATCGTGAAACAAAAAACAAATTTTCCATACAACAACTTAATTTTCGACCGATCGTTCCTATGGCAGCTATATGATATAGTGATCCGATCCAGCTGGTTTTTTACATATGAATTGCGTGCAGCAGAAAAAGGGACTTCTGCAAAGTTTCATTAAGATAGCTTTAAAACTGAGAGACTAGTTCGCATAGAAACAGACAGACGGACATGGCTATATCGACTCGGCTGTTGGTACGGATCATGAATATATATACTTTATGGGGTCGGAGATGTCTCCTTCTATGCGTTACACATTTCACGACAAAATTATAATAACCTCTGCAAGGGTATAAAAACGCTGGAATTCGCTGGAATTATTTTTGAGGAGCAGCATTTTGTGGAGTGGGGTCTTCATTCTTTTGTAGATCGTTATCAATTATTTATTTTTCAAATATATCTAGGGGCTCTTAAAGTCAAGCTCGTTGAGTAAAGAATGCCTCACAGCCATCTTGTGTCTAAACTGAGTTTAAATTGCGAGCATACATTGGTAAATGTTCTTCACCAGAATGACCCCATTCCCTCTCGTCAGCGAACGGGCAGTTTGGTCTATATCTCCTTATCTGACATTCAGCACTTTCAAAGCTTGTGCCAACAAAAGTTACGCACCCATCCTGAACGCAAAATACAACATGTTGACATTGATCAAATGAAAATGATATTGAGCCTGTAGCAATGGAGCAATAGATTGCGGTTGTGAAATATGAAAATTGTCCATCCTCCATGGAAAGTGCAGTATCTGTCATCTGGAGTAACTTTTTGTACCTATAATATTCTGAGAGCTTCCCATAATATATCTGTCTGCACACCGCAGCGTTTATTGTGTTAATAAAAACTGTAAACAAAGGTGTCCACAGTTATAGCTGTTGAAACGTCGAACCCGCTTATAGTTGTATTTAATGTTTTTTCCTAAATAACGAACAACTTTTTTAGAAGGTTATCATTTTTCCAAAAATATCCAAATATTCATTCCACCTCCAGCTGATGAGACTAAATTTATAATGCTACACTCATTTTTCCACTTTTTTTGGGAAGAGAATCTGTCATAAATACACCTCTGAAATATGAAATATGCTTACGAGCAAGTTTCATTATATCAATATTTAGGAGAGAATGAGCAATTATTATTCCGTAGCCCTTTCGATGTGGTTTTAGATAAAATCCCTTGCCCAACGTAATAGCTTCCATTGAGCGGCTATTCGCTTATTCTATACTAAGTAGTTGTTATCTGACATTTTTAGCATTTTTTGCAATAGATGCACCGCCCGATGCAAGTCGACCAAGTGCTCCTCGGGCTGTTAAGGTGGGTATTAACGGTAAGAAACCACCAAGTTATTAAAGAAAACGTGCAGCAAGCGCAAAGATATTATATAAATATTTGCCTCGATTTAAAAATACAGATTTTCTACGGAGCCAACCTCAGTACACAACATGCATTCATATGTCAACACAAATTTGGGATAGGTCATGATCAGCGCTAGAAAAGTAACAAAATTTATTTCTTCACCAGCCAAAGCCAGAAATAAGAACACATATATGCATACATATTTTCATTTAGTTATGCAAGCATAATTCACACATACAAACATAGGTGCTTGCACGCCATTGGCTGAGACAAGAACTTCTCTCGAGCAAACACTGTCCAAAAACAAAAGTGAAATCAATCTATGTGTCCTAACAAAGTTATTGCACAAGATGCGCGTTGAAAAAAATGGTTTTAATTTTAAATTTTCCTTTAAAATGTATCGTTCGTATCTAGGGTTATGTATCATTAAAATAAACCATACATATCATGGATAAAGCAAAAGTACTTTGCGTCAATCGTAAGTTCAAAACTTTTTCGCTCAATGGACTTTGAAACACATTGAGTAAAAAACAGATACTGAGATGAAAAGTCACTCCGAGCGTTTATTACCGTTTTAAAACTGGAGCAAGGTCGATAAGCATAGAGTCATTGAGTAATAAAGAGACAGAGCTGAAGACTCACTCCGAGCTTTTTTTACCGTTTTTAAGTTCGTGCGCGGTGGACCGTGTTGGTCCGCAAACGCAAAATCAAACTCAAAAAATAAAGCTCATTTACCATAGGAAGCAACAACAAATCACTTTCAAAACAACAACAGTGCGCACGAAACCCCATTTTTTTTCGTCGTCCGTCTTGATCATTGAGAGCTTGTGCGCGATAATGAAGACATAGGAAACTCACTGCAAAAAAAAAAAGAGACAAACAATGCCACTATGCATTTTGCGGGTTTCTCTGTCGTTTCTACAAGGCCGCGCGTAGAAACAACAACAACACTATTTGGGTTCTAATGTTGTTGTTGCATAGCCGAGTCTCGGCGCAAGTAGGTAGAAAATTCGAATGCCAGCAGGCCATGCCATTCAAATCCAAGGGTTACGCACACGGCGCACCAACATCATGTATTATGACGTCACATTTCATAGAATTTTATTTCTTGTGATGTGGAGGATATATTTCTATCTTTATTACGTTCATTTAAGTTATTTATTAATAGGGTCTTTTATAATAATGCATGTATTTAATAATGGATTACCACTAACTATACAATGCATAGACATGTCAAACAGCGTTTTAATCGGATACCGATAAATCGTCAACGACTGAGCCCCATGGGTGTCCGCGCCCGTTTTAGTGTGCCCAGACAAAGTAAGACTGCTGAGAGTGGCAGCCGAACGCCGGCCTCGAAAGCCGAACGTTCAGTATGAAGCCGCATCTCGCTCAGCGCACAACGTCGCTGCGGCTGATGCTATTTCGTAATATATGTATGTTAGTTTCAGCCCAAATACATACATATGTGTGTATGCGTGTGCAGAGTGTGCCTCGCTCTCACTTATTGCTTTGCGCACTTGTGTGCATCTCCTTCTTCCTGCATAGCTTCTCAAAAACCCCGAGATCTACAAACATACATCGTATGTTTGTGTTGTGTGGATGTGCGCACAAGTAGCTCGCGGCGTTTGTCGCGAGCCAGAGATTTTTTCTGCAATTGTGTGCCCTTTGTGCCTGTGGCACACACATTCAAGTGCTCTATCATGTATTTCTTCGTCCAGTCAGGCATAATGAGAAGAATCTGATATATTTATATTTATATTTATTAAAAGCTTAAATGATCTAAATGATATATTTATATATTATATTTTATTTTTTTTGTTTACTGTGGGGACCAATTTTGCTTAAAATTAAAAAAAAAACTAGGTCGTATTTCTGCAAGGGTAATTCTTCGTCGGCTTGTCGAATAATTTAAGAAAAGACCAAAAATTGAAAATGTTCAATTTTTTTCGACTTGCTACTTGTGCACTCGCACACTCTTTCGAGTAAGCAGTTGGGTGACATTATTAAAGGGTTTGGCCTGTTCATGTGCAAAACTCCTATTTTCCATGCATGTTGTAAGGGTAAGGGTACCTGAACGTTGGCATAAGTGCATGATAACTCTTTGGGCCTGCCAAGCACACATACTAACACACTTATCTATATGGATGGAAGCATTTATGCGTTTGTGTGCGTGTTGGTTGCCTGCCCGATGCAATTTGACCAAATTTGAAGTTTTTGGCATTTCTGAATTTCGAGCTCTACACACAGACACGCAAACACAAAAATGTGTGCGAATGAGCCGATCAAGGGTTTGTCGTGAGACAGAGATATTTTCATCAATGGGTGCGTAAATTTGGGCGACGGGCACGGTCTTTGTTTTTTTATGGATGCAGACGCATGCTAGACATTCTGATCGTTTATTGCCTGCCATAATACCCTTTAACCCAAAATGTTTACAATGTCAAAAAATACATTAAAATATCACTTGCATTTTTCCCATATCAAAGTGCAAACGCGCGAAAAGTGCGGCTTACCTGTTTTTATTGACGGCTCACACATTTGTGACGCAGACATGGCGAAAAAAACAAAGACCGTGCCCGTCGCTCAAATTTTCTCACCCAAGTGCGCAAAACAATAAGTGAGAGCGAGGCACACTCTGCACAGGCATACACACATATGTATGTATGTATTTGGGCTGAAGCTAACATACCTATATTACGAAATAGCATCAGCCGCAGCGACGTTGTGCGCTGAGCGAGATGCGGCTTCATACTGAACGTTCGGCTTTCGAGGCCGGCGTTCGGCTGCCACTCTCAGCAGTCTTACTTTGTCTGGGCACACTAAAACGGGCGCGGACACCCATGGGGCTCAGTCGTTGACGATTTATCGGTATCCGATTAAAACGCTGTTTGACATGTCTATGCATTGTATAGTTAGTTGTATTACTTTATTGTACGCAGCGGTAGCACACAAAACCCCTTAAGCTGTGACGTCATGTGTGAAACAAAATATTGCAATCTTCTCAAATTCATATACTTTCCTTGGCTTGACAGACACATACATGCATATTTTTTACCAATATGTGTGAGATGAGACACACATGCCAACAACTATATAGCGCGTCGAGGCATTGATACCCTTATTTATAGAAATAGTATTGAATGTTGCAAGAAATCAATTATTATTAATTGTACCACTAACCAAACAGCATATAGACTGGAAAACTAGTTCAATTGGTGGTGACAAGCGTTTTCAGTGCGGCTGGTCCAAAGTCACCTTCGTTTTTGTTCGGGTTCGAGACATGCCCGCATGCTCTCATAGCAAGAGAGTAAGAATACATATGACCTGTGTCGTAGAACGGCATCGCTGTCTTTTTATTCGCTCACTCTACAGGATACTGCTTTAGCTTACTCTAGTGATAGAACGGCATCGCTGTTTTTTATCTCGCTCCCACTACAGGAAACTGCTTTGGCTTACTGTCAGTGCTCTTTCAATTTGTCTATGTGCCGTTTAAATGTTTGTGTGTGTATGTGTCCGAACAATCAAAAATGCCCGCAAATTCATTTCTTCCCTTTTGAGGGGACGAGTAATATTTTTTTTTGAACATAATTATTATTTATTTTATTTAAAGTCTGCCCGGTTTTTGGGCAATAATTAAATGTTTTCTTTGACCGTTGGCAGTTTTGTGTGTTTAGTGTAGGGGAAGCAGTGGAATGTGCCGAGTTAGACTCTTTGGGGGAGGTCAAGTGGGTGTTTCCTTTTGAGCCGTCTTGTTGATGAGTTGTTGTTTAAAAGGCTGGTGGCAAGATTATTTGGGTGGTTGCCTAGTCTGGCGAAGTATCGATCACTCAGCTTGGCAATAACCTCCTTTACCCAAGGTATATTAAGCTGGCTGTGAATCACCTTATTATCATGATAAATATGCGCGTTAGATAACATACGCAGAGTTTTATTTTGAAGTCGTTGAACAATGTTCAGGTTGCTCTTGCTGGCGGTACCCCAAAGATGGATGCCGTAACTCCATGTTGGCTTGATAATTGTTTTATAGATTAAAAGCTTGACGCGAAGCTTCAATTTGGACTTTCTACCAATTAGCCAGTAATATTTTTTCAGCTTGTTTTCAGCCTGCTTTCTTTTGCGCACAATGTGTTCACGCCATGTCAGCCGTCTGTCGAGTGTAATGCCAAGATAATTGGGCGTTGTGCTTACCGGAATCTGTAATCCATCTAGGAAAACTTGAGGGCAGTTCCCTTTGCGCAGCGTGAAGGTGGTATGGGTGGACTTTTCCTGGTTGACCGCGATGTTCCACCTTTTCAGCCAGCTGTCCAGGGAGTCCAATTGACGCTGCATAATGGAGGACGCGTACTGCGGTGTGTTGGCCGTTGTAAGAAAGGCAGTATCATCCGCGTACGTGGAAACCAATAGGCTCTGATCCGGGCTGACAGGAATGTCGGCTGTGTACACCGTGTATAACAGAGGTCCCAGAACGCTGCCTTGTGGGACTCCGGCTCTGATGTTCTTTATAGATAAAATAGCATCACCGCACTTAGTGTAAATTATTTAAGAAAATCGAAGTAGGATGCTGGTAAGATTGCCTTAAGTTTATGCAGTAGACCGGGGTGCCATACCCTATTAAAAGCTTGCTTCACGTCGAGCATGACCGCACAGCAGTACTTCTTTTCTTCGAACGCCTGCATTTTTCGCTCAACTAACCTATGGCACTATTCCGGTGTTCCGTGGAGTCGCCTGAAGCCGAACTGATGGTCTGGGATCAAACCAGCCTCGTTCATTACTTGCAGCACTCTACGTAAAAAGACTCTTTCAAGCAATTTAGAGAAAGTAGCCAGTAAGCTTATGGGACGATAAGAGAGATCGGCCTCAGGTTTACCAGGCTTTGGTATTAAAATTACCTCAGCTTGTTTCCACTGGGAAGGGAAATGTCCAATCTCATAGCATCGGTTAATAACGTTGGTCAGCAACTGGATACAATTTTGAGGAAGCATTTTAATCGCCTTAGCGTCGATGCCATCGTGTCCAGGCGTTTTTTTTGGATTGAGTAGAGCAATCTCATTCTCAATCTCGTCCAGGGATGCTGATGCGATCCATGTGTCACCCAAACTTGGTAACTCCAAGAAACGGATAGTATCCGCTTTGTCCGCCAATGAGCAGCAATCAAACGGCTTGAATGAGTCATGAAGGTGCTCTGCAAAGGCATCTGCTCGTTCTTGGTCTGATCGGCACCAGTCCCCGTTTGCTTTTCGGACCACAGCTGCCCTTCTAATAAGTCGTTTAATATGGCGTGTGACCTGCCATAAGCTATTTGATGGGTCTCCTGGTTCAAGATCCTCTAGGAACCTATCAAAGGCGCTCTTCCTCAAGTCTTGTAGAAGCTCCTTTAGGTCTTTTGTGGCTCTGTTGAGGAGGTTTTTATCCCTTGGGCTGCGGGTAGAAAACCAACTACGCCTGAGTCGCCTCTTTTTCGCAACGAGGGCGGCTACCTCAGGAGTCAAAAGATAAAGGTCTCTTACTGGCGTTCCAGGGTTGAAGCTGTTTCTCGGGGTAGCTATCTCTGCAGCATTGTGAATTTTTTGAGGGTACGAGTAATATTAAATAATGAAAGGGTTTGCCACGTCGATGCGAAATTCTTTAATTTTAGCTCGTTCTTGATAGAAAGGGTACCTAAGCATTGCCATGTGTGCATTTAAAAGTTTTTGGACTTGCTATTCACGCATACTTGCATATTTTATATATGAATAGAAGCATTTATGCGCTAGTTTGCCTATTGGTCCCTGCTTGCCTGTCCGATGCAAATTTGACGATATTTTGGATTTTCTAAATTTCGAGCTCTACACACACACACACACAGACACAAATATGTGCGAATGGGCAGATCATGGGCGCAAAAGTTCAAAATATCATTATTGGCAGGCGTTTGACGCGCGCCCCTCTTTTTATGATAAGGGTTTGCCTTGTAGGAACGACAGAGAAACCCGCAAAATGCACAGTGGCATTGCTTGTCTCTTTTTTTTGCACTGAGTTTTCTATGTCCTCATTATCACGCACAAGCTCTTGATGATCAAGACGGACGACGAAAAAAAAATGGTGCTTCGTGCGCACTGTTGCTGTTTTGAAAGTGATTTGTTGTTGCTTCCTATGGTAAATGAGCTTTATTTTTTGAGTTAGATTTTGCGTTTGCGGACCAACTCGAAAACGATAAGAAAAGCTCGGAGTGAGTCTTTAGCTCGGCCTCTTTATTACTCAATGAATTTGCGGTAACAAAAGGCACATACATTTAAATGCTCTATCGTGTATTTTTTCGTCCAGTCTGGCATAATAAGAAGATTCTGATCTAATTTTATTTACTAAAAACTTAAATGGGTTAAATGAAATATTTATATTTTATATCTAATTTTTTTGTTTACTGTGGGGAACTATTTTGCTAAAAATAAAAAAATATCCAACTCGCATTTCTGCAGGGGTAATTCATGGTCTGCTTGTCGAAGAATTCTAAGTAAAGCCCAAAAAATTGAAAATGTTTAATTTTTTCGACTGTTTTATTTTAAGCAAATAAGGTCCCCACGGTAAACAAAAAAATTATAATATAAAATATAAATATTTCATTTAGGTCATTTACGTTTTTATTAAATCAAAATAGATCCGATTCTTCTCATTATGCCTCTCTGGCTTGAGACAAACGCCGTGATCCACTTGTACGCACATCCACACAACACAAACATATGTGTGTTTGTAGATCTCGGGGTTTTTGGAGAAGCTATGCATGGAGAAAGAGATGCACACACGTGCGCAAAGCAATGAGTGCGAGCGGGGGGCTGTACGGATTTAAAACTAATATACATATATTATAAAAGGCATCAGCCGCATATACTGAACGTTCGGCTTTCGAGACCGGCGTTCGGCTGCCACTCTCAACAGTCCTAATCTCTCTGGGCATTACAAAATGGTCGCAGCCAGTTAGTGCTCTAGCTCTTAAAAGCACGTTTTCGATAACGATTTTGATCGATTACTTGGAAACGGGGCAAGTTATCGATTATCAAAAACAAACTCGTACTGCGCGGGCACTAGGAGGACCTACGGTCCGAATTTCATCCCAATTTTAGTTTCTTATATCCATGCGTTCATACATACGCACGGAAAGACGGATATGGCTAGATCGATTTGGCTGTTGATGCTGGTCGAGAATATATATACTTTATGGGGTCGGAGATGCTTCATTCTGCCTGTTACATACATTTGCACAAAAAAATAATACCATTTTTACCCATTTTCAATAGATTCAGGGTATAAAAAGAGCTATAAGTATTACCGATCGTTACTCATACCTCAGACTTAGGTGTAAATATTTGTAAAGTGAATACAATTCGATTAGAGTGTAATATTATTAACGGTTCATATGTTAACAATGTCTTATCTCATACGCTTCATGAATTTGCTCTTAACGTTACAACAGGATATAAAATGAATGAAATCCAACACAACCTCATTTACTTCCCATTAAACACTATAGAGGTAAACATTACGAATAATTGATCAAGACGGTGACTTGATGAACTTGCCTGAAGAAAAAGTAACTCTTCGCTTACGTTTGAGACCACGAGAATAATAATTTACAAAAACAAAAACGTGTGGAAGCCAGTGGTACGAAACAGTCTCTCATATTCCACAGTAGGGCAAGGGTCAACAAGGAGAGCACTTACACCAGTAAATAAAATATTATTAAAATCTCTAGGTCTTAAAGTTAGAAAACAATGGCAAACAACCGCATTTTAAATGTTCGGTAAAAACCTTATTCTGATAATAGTATAAGGAAAAGGGAATATCATACTTATACACCCTATTTCAATCATTTAATGTTAATGATGAAGTTCGAATTACAATTCAAAACCAAGATTTGTATGTTTAACATGAAAGTTTCATCAGCATAAAAGGTTCGGTTACTGCGGCTGCTAATATATCAGCTGCTACAGGCACACTTAAAAATAACTGCATGGCATATTTATTTGATGAAATTTGATATGAACCAAATGAAACTGAAATTGATCGCACTTGATTGATTGGAGTTACTTCAGCCATAAAAAAACTATGTTTCTTTAAATAAATCAGAGAGTGAAATGAGAACGCTGGAAGATTTAGAGCCAATACTCGCGAACTATCAAAAATTAGTGACAAGCGGTTTTTTAATTTAAATGTACCTCTAAAATGTTTACTCGGCTTTGCTGAAGACTATAACAAAATCCTATTTAATTGTAAACATGAGCAGATACTACTCATAAGTAAGACTATGAGTTGCGTATTTCAAACTAAGGTTGGCGCCGTTGAGTATAAACCCAATATATTCAAGATAACCTGGAAAATTCCACATATAATATTAAATGATCAAGCAAAACTCCAAATAATAAATGTGGTTAAAAGTGGAAGTTGTCTTCCAATCGCAGTCCGCAGCTGGGACTGTTATATTAATCCATCACTCACAGATGGCGATCAACACACTTGGAATGTAAAGCTGGCAGCTCATAGAGAACGTCCTGGATTTGCATTATTCGTATTTATTTCGGAGCGTAAAATTATCACAAACAATTTATTACATTTTAAAGTTCTTTCGATCATTTAAATTTTGACCGCGGACGATTTGCTGCTTTGTATGATAAGCACGCTAAATTTCAAATAACCTTTTATATGAAAGAGCCTCAACCACTGCTAACGCCTAAAGAATTTGAGCAGAATGTCCCAATTGTTGCTGTGGACATATCATATTAGAATCAGGAAGTTAAAACCGGATACATTGATGTTCAAATTTCTATAGATTTAGCAACAGGAAATACTTCAACATGTAATTCTTACTGTCTACTTATCCATGACCGCTTGGTTGAGTATTCATCGTTAACCTCATTAGGCCAAGAAAATGAATACAGCTGTCATATATCTTACATTTACTCGTGGAAAACATTGTGAGAATATTGTCAAAGAAATCGCAATCTTCTTTATACCGGACACCGTGCTTGATCGAGTATTTCGAATAAAATCCCCATACCCCTTTAGGGGCATAAAAACAAACTTCAGCAAACCTATTCCCAGAGAGATGCAGTGTTCTCGTAGGAGTACGATGAGGACGATTACAACTTAACTAAAAGATGACTTCGCGGAAAAACTAAAGGCAAGTTATAATTACGTACGGATGTCAGGGAAAGGGCATCTTACAATATATGCTGCAATGGACGTATCAATTTCATTGTTCCGCTCAATTATTAATAAAATTAAAGCGTTTACAGAAGATTTTCAGGATGTTGTCTTGTATGAAGTGCTGAAATTTCTGGATTCGTCTAAAAGCTACCTACTGGAGCGGTCATATTGTGATCTTATACTGAATCTCAATTTGGGATACATTTAAAATCTTGTCCTTGGTCTGTCGCTGATGCAACAGAAGGACCCGGTATAAGTAGCTAAGTATTATAAATTTATATATCAACTACATAAGTGTACAACCATTATGTCAAAATATGCTAAGTCAAAAAACAGAATGCTTTATAAAAAAAAAAACATATTATAAAAAGAGAATAAACTTGTATTTGTTTTATTTAAAAACTCTAGTTATAATCACTTTCCCACACTCAACCCCTGGGCTAACGGCTGACAGTATTCTAGCATCTCAGTAAACGGAGTTTAATCTGCCCGATATGACTGCTAGGCTAATGCTGTTACCGCCCCCGTTCCGTTAAAACATGGCAAATCTCCAAGCACGCTCCTAGTATCGTCGCCATTTAGTTGGCAGTATAGGTTCAGATGTAATATTCCTGATTAACGCGGATCTGGTTCTAAATACTCGACCCCATGAAGGCGGGTGTCAACCCTCGCATGGCCTCACCGCTTGCAAAGACAACCATGAGATTATAACGCGACTGTACAACGGACAAGGATAACGGCTTAGGAGTTGGGAGCCAATCAAATAAGTATAAACCAAGCCCCACAACTGAAGGAGAGCTGTGATACTTTTGCAAAGAGCAGCAGAATGGTGAGATCACCCGTAGGTGAACCGATAGCCGTCCCTGAAGAGGCGAACACTAAGCGGGATCAGAACACGGCACCTCAGAGTAGCTCAGCACTCTGACATCTCGGGCAAGAGACCTCAAAGCTGCGAGATACAATAGAGAGCATCAGAGCGCTGTACGACAGAGCCAAGGCGGTTATTAGGACGCACCTCACAAGCCTCGCCGCTATTTTAAGACGATGACCGACGTCAAACGGATGCAGGTCACAGCACGAACGCCCCAAACGAAAAGAATCAGGGGACCAGTCGGCAGCCAGGCTACCGTATCGATTGCGAGACACCCAATCCCAAAGGAGAGGGCATCAAGTGGAAGGAGGTCACCAATAAAAAAAAACGTCCGCAAAAAGAGCAATGGATAGCTAAAGGAAAAGACGCGACCGGATGCTATAGCGAAGCGAAGCTTCTCGGGGATATTGAGGAGAGTCAAAGTGGATGAGAAGCTTAGTGAACTTGGAAAAGCGATAACAAAAATAAGGAGGACCCAAAAAGGAGAACTGCTACTGCAGCTCAACAATTCAGGAGAACAAATAACAGCATTTAGGAGCCTGGTGGGCGGAACGCTAGGCGAAAATGCAGAGGTCCGGACGCTGGCCCATCGAGTAACAATAGAGTGCAAATACCTGGACGAGAGTACGACTGGAGAAAACATTCGCGAAGCTCTGCGAGCTCAGATGCCACTACCGGACGTATCCCTGGAAAAACCTACGGAAAGCGTATGGGCGCACTCAAGTGGTCACGATAAGGTTACCAGCGGAAAGCGCGAAAAAAGCCCTATCAGTAGGTATTCTGAAAATAGGGTGAGTCAGCTCAAGACTCCGCGAGCGGATAAACATCACCAGATGTTTTAGATGCCTGGAGTGCAAGACAGTGCAAGAGCCAACAGGACAGATCCAGTCTGTGTCGGCGATGCGGAAGAAAAGATCACCTGGCTAGGGACTGCCAACGGGGCAGCCGAAGATGCCAAGTGTTCAAGAGCACACTCACTAAAAAGAAAATGAAGCTCACCCAGCTGAACCTCAACCATTGCAAAGCAGCCCAGGCTCTGCTGGCGCAATTAGTCAGGGATATGCAGACCGACGTCGCAATAGTTTGCGAGCCATACAAGACCATTGCTGGGAGTGGAAAAACGGCCATTTGGTCCCTTAAATCACCGCTCCAGGAAGTAAAATCACACACACACACATAAATGTGAACACAAACAAAAATGTCCATGATATTGCACATGCGTCACCAACGCTTTTCCCCTAGCCTATGTGATCATGCTCCCCACACACAAATTGAAACATAACACCCCACTTACTTTCCCATCCAATCCCAACCAGCATAAATAAATGTGATCTTTCTCCCTACAAACCAATGGAAACATAGCACACCCTCCCCTTCCCCTTGCCCAACACCTTCTTTTTTCCCCCTTTCCCATTCAATCACTTTCAGCATAAACAAATGTGATCTAGGATTACCCAAGTGGGACCACCGTCAGGGCCCGGTGAATATATAGCGAACTTTTAGTAATAATAGGATTTATGATGCAGTTTGACCTCTGTAATCAATGCGGGTTGGGCTGATTTTTACTATGCCAAGAGATGGAGTATAATTGGTTAAAATTGTTTGCGAACATATTAGCATTCGCACTCTTATCTGCAAACCGAAGATAGTAGAAAAGATGTCTTGCGCTTTGAGTTAACAAAGTTGAAAAACTGCTTTAGATTATATGTTACACTAGCGGGTATTGCCCGGCCTTGCGCGTTTAACGTTTTGTGCTAAAAATTTTAGATATTAGATTTCCACCTAGTATACGCACGGGGAAAATTGAAACCAACCCATCTTGATATTCACTTCAATTTACAAATATGTTTAAAGTGCATCGAATAAAGACCAAGTGTTGAAATTAACGGTTTCCGCACATGTTAGTCTTGCGGTGAGAATCTTGAAGCTGAAGAATAAACTATCGTTTATTAAGCCTTTAACCCGCATTTAGTACCTAAAAATGTATCAAATAAATTCTCACAAAGATCTTTGAAATGTTCTTGGAAGCCGATCGGATGGCAAGCAAAATACTTTCATACAGCTTTTGTTCGCTAAATAACCACTGTTTTGGGTGGATGATCGGGCCGTTGCATAACGAAAGAAATCATAGTGGTTTCCCGATTTCTTAAATTTGTTATAGCACCTTGACTTCAAATTTTTTATGCACATAAGTCCCCTTGAGAACCAGGAAGGCCTGTCATATCCCGCTGGGTAATCAAAAGGAACGAGTACAGGGTATCTTAAAAGAATTTAATGCATATGCCATCCAAAACAGTGGTTAATTAGCGAAAAAAAGATGTATGTTATAATATGTTTATTATACAGTATGTGTTTAATGATAAAGTTACATATGTTGGTATATTCAGTTTATAATAGTATTGGCAGATCACGCGACAATTAGTTAGTGAATGCGATTTAGATGCAATCTACGGCAGTTTTTTGATAATTTTACCACGGCACACAAGCGACTAAATATCTGACACACAACAACTGATCGGCAACTTTTTAGTACTCGGATATTCTCAACATATAAAAACAACTGCAGCAACTTTCAACCGACATGGACAACTTTTTCTCCGTACTTCGTTTCTTGTTCGTTCCGATCAACTCTATCGATTTCCTGAGCAATCCATTGCTTTCGAACTAAGGGGCTGCCAACTATGCGTTACATCTCCTCTTTAGTTGTATGTATTATGCTTGCCATCCGATCGGCTTCCAAAAACATTTCAAAGACCTTTGGGTGGCAAATGCGGGTCAAAGGCTTAATAAACGATAGTTTATTCTTCAGCTTCAAGATTCTCACCGCAAGACTAACATGTGCGAAAACCGTTAATTTCAACACTTGGTCTTTATTAGATTCACTTAAAACATATTTGTAAATAGAAGCGAATATCAAGATGGGTTGGTTTCAATTTTCCCCGGGCGTATACTAGGTGGAAAGCTAATATCTAAAATTTTTAGCACAAAACGTTAAACGCGCAAGGCCGGGCAATACCCGCTAGTGTAACATATAATCTAAAGCAGTTTTTCAACTTTGTTAACTCAAAGCGCAAGACATCTTTTCTACTATCTTCAGTTTGCAGATAAGAGTGCGAATACTGATCTAGGCATTGCTAACCTGCTCTCAAACTTTTTTCAAACATCTATACTCCTTCTCTAAATTAAATCAGCCCGCATTGATTACAGAGGTCAAACTGCATCAAAATCCTATTATTACTAAAAGTTCGCTACTCAGCGATCCCAACACTCAAGCCGGTATACTCATCGGGCCCTGATAGTGATCCCACTTGTGTAATCCTATTTTAAATTTTTTTGTATTGTATCTAAACACTTTACCTTTCCCGACCATATGAAAGAATCTGTTATCAATCCTCTCCATGATAAAAGCAGTAAATCTTATGTCGAAATCTATTGCGGTATTTGCAAATTATCGGCTATTCCAAAAGTCGTTGAGAGAACCGTAACATTTTAACTGTAACATTTATGCAGCCCCATTATTTCACCATCCCACCGTGGGTTCGTAAAGCGTAGATCTGCAACCACTTACCTTCTGAAGTTTACTTCGCTAGTAATTGATGGTCAATTTACTGATTTTAGTTAGGCTTTCGACTTTGTCAACCATTCCTTACTGCTTCAGAAATTATGTCTTCTCGGCATCCCAGTTAATCTTCTGAAATGAATCTCAGAGTATTTGAGTAACAGGATTCAAAAGGTTCTTTTTAGAAATTTGTTTTCTAAATGTATTCAGGTGATTTCTGGTGATCCCTAAGGTAATCACCTTCGCCCGCTACTCTTTACTCTTTTCATCAATGACTTTCCTCTTTACTGTCTTGCTCTCCAGTACTAATGTGTGCTGATGATGTGAAGTTGTGCCTTGCAAATAAAGATATGGCATCATGTAATCTTTTACACGCCGACAAGAACGACTTTCAGTCTTGATTTCAAGTTAACCTGTTAAATTTAAACTGTACCATATGCAAGGTAATAACTCCCCAAATGGTTTCTTACACACTTGATAGCTTACCGCTCGAGCGTGTCAACAGTACCGGTAATAAAGTTACTAGCCGTCAATTTACATCATAAGCTTAAATTCAACTCTCAAGTTACGACCGTGCTCAATAAGGCCAGGATTGTTTTTGATGTCATCAAGCGATGGTCAAAAGATTTTGATAATTCGTTCACGACAAATACTCTTTTTATATCTCTGGTATTATATGTTCTAGAGTATGCCTTATGTGTCTGGTAGTCACAATATTACATTCACTAAGACAGAATTTAATCCATACAGAAACAATTCTTGTTGTTTGCCCTTCATAACTTAAACTGGGATCCTCGTGTGTGGTTACCGTCATACTCCAGTAAACTTCTGATGATTAATCTTCCTTCATTTATTAATCGTAGAACTATACTTTGTACAATATTTATTCATAAGCTAATAACAGGAGAAATATATTTTTTTGGGTTGACTAGCCAACTAAACTTCTCTGTCCTACTAGACTATCACATAACTATGCACTTTTATCGCTTATAATTTGTTCAAATAACTATGCCTTCACGATTCATGTAGAACCGTTTCAGATCCTCTGTGATGATAACACAAGCATTACATTAATGTCTTACATATTTCAGCTCAGTTTAAATTGTTTATATCGCGAAAATGTATAACATTATTTAAATGTTAATTTTATCATTTAATAATTCCTATAAGATCCTTTACATTTTTTTCATTACACACGTAAAAAATTGAGAAAAATATATATATAAGTTTACGTGAAGTGGGTGAAATGTAAGTTATGGGGACATAAGTTCGTTTCAGTAAGCATATTTACGTTATATTGTAACGGAACTGCTTATTTCTCTGTACGCTGCGCCGGCTGGCTCATCGGTTCTCTGGGTGTAGTCCTTTCCCTGGCCCGCAGTCCGCACAATCGATATCAACAAAGCTACAACGTCTGTAGCAAAACAGACTTACACAACACTATCCAAAGTGAACCACGTAATCGTTAACATTAAACAGTCGGAACTTTTAACAAATGAACAACATTAACAGCTGTAACAACAAGAAAATGTAAACAAGGTGAGACGCTCAATATAAGTTAACAAAAAAAAAACACTATTTATCCACTTTACTCTTCCAGATCGGGTCCCGGTTCCGGACCCAGCGTACCCGCCCTACCTGAGACGATCAGCTGAGCTCGTCTCCCTCATTTTGGCCACTAGATAGCCTTCATCAGCCCGTGTCGCTTGTCATGCCCCCTCTCCCCATCAATTGCGACTTAGCCGGACATTTCTAATTCATGGTCTGCTTGTCGAAGAATTCTAAGTAAAGCCCAAAAAATTGAAAATGTTTAATTTTTGCGACTTTTTTATTTTAAGCAAATTAGGTCCCCACGGTAAACAAAAAAATTATAATATAAAATATAAATATTTCATTTAGATCATTTACGTTTTTATTAAATCAAAATAGATCCGATTCTTCTCATTATGCCTCTCTGGCTTGAGACAAACGCCGTGATCCACTTGTACGCACATCCACACAACACAAACATATGTGTGTTTGTAGATCTCGGGGTTTTTGGAGAAGCTATGCATGGAGAAAGAGATGCACACACGTGCGCAAAGCAATGAGTGCGAGCGGGGGGCTGTACGAATTTAAAACTAATATACATATATTATGAAAGACATCAGCCGCATATACTGAACGTTCGGCTTTCGAGACCGGCGTTCGGCTGCCACTCTCAACAGTCCTAATCTCTCTGGGCATTACAAAATGATCGCAGCCACCCTTGGGGATCCCTCGTTGTGATTTATCGTGTTTCGATTTTCGCCTGTTTGACGTATCTATGCATTGTATAGTTAGTGCTCTAGCTCTTAAAAGCACGTTTTCGATAACGATTTTGATCGATTACTTGGAAACGGGGCAAGTTATCGATTATCAAAAACAAACTCGTACTGCGCGGGCACTAGGAGGACCTACGGTCCGAATTTCATCCCAATTTTAGTTTCTTATATCCATGCGTTCATACATACGCACGGAAAGACGGATATGGCTAGATCGATTTGGCTGTTGATGCTGGTCGAGAATATATATACTTTATGGGGTCGGAGATGCTTCATTCTGCCTGTTACATACATTTGCACAAAAAAATAATACCCACAAAAAAATTTTACCCATTTTCAATAGATTCAGGGTATAAAAAGTTATAAGTATTACCGATCGTTACTCCTACCTCAGACTTAGGTGTAAATATTTGTAAAGTGAACACAATTCGATTAGAGTGTAATATTATTAACGGTTCATATGTTAACAATGTCTTATCTCATACGCTTCATGAATTTGCTCTTAACGTTACAACAGGATATAAAATAAATGACATCCAACACAACCTCATTTACTTCCCATTAAACACTATAGAGGTAAACATTACGAATAATTGATCAAGACGGTGACTTGATGAACTTGCCTGAAGAAAAAGTAACTCTTCGCTTACGTTTGAGACCACGAGAATAATAATTTACAAAAACAAAAACGTGTGGAAGCCAGTGGTACGAAACAGTCTCTCATATTCCACAGTAGGGCAAGGGTCAACAAGGAGAGCACTTACACCAGTAAATAAAATATTATTAAAATCTCTAGGTCTTAAAGATAGAAAACAATGGCAAACAACCGAATTTTAAATGTTCGGTAAAAACCTTATTCTGATAATAGTATAAGGAAAAGGGAATATCATACTTATACACCCTATTTCAATCATTTAATGTTAATGATGAAGTTCGAATTACAATTCAAAACCAAGATTTGTATGTTTAACATGAAAGTTTCATCAGCATAGAAGGTTCGGTTACTGCGGCTGCTAATATATCAGCTGCTACAGGCACACTTAAAAATAACTGCATGGCATATTTATTTGATGAAATTTGATATGAACCAAATGAAACTGAAATTGATCGCACTTGATTGATTGGAGTTACTTCAGCCATAAAAAAACTATGTTTCTTTAAATAAATCAGAGAGTGAAATGAGAACGCTGGAAGATTTAGAGCCAATACTCGCGAACTATCAAAAATTAGTGACAAGCGGTTTTTTAATTTAAATGTACCTCTAAAATGTTTACTCGGCTTTGCTGAAGACTATAACAAAATCCTATTTAATTGTAAACATGAGCAGATACTACTCATAAGTAAGACTATGAGTTGCGTATTTCAAACTAAGGTTGGCGCCGTTGAGTATAAACCCAATATATTCAAGATAACCTGGAAAATTCCACATATAATATTAAATGATCAAGCAAAACTCCAAATAATAAATGTGGTTAAAAGTGGAAGTTGTCTTCCAATCGCAGTCCGCAGCTGGGACTGTTATATTAATCCATCACTCACAGATGGCGATCAACACACTTGGAATGTAAAGCTGGCAGCTCATAGAGAACGTCCACAAACAATTTATTACATTTTAAAGTTCTTTCGATCATTTAAATTTTGACCGCGGACGATTTGCTGCTTTGTATGATAAGCACGCTAAATTTCAAATAACCTTTTATATGAAAGAGCCTCAACCACTGCTAACGCCTAAAGAATTTAAGCAGAATGTCCCAATTGTTGCTGTGGACATATCATATTAGAATCAGGAAGTTAAAACCGGACACATTGATGTTCAAATTTCTATAGACTAAGCAACAGGAAATACTTCAACATGTAATTCTTACTGTCTACTTATCCATGACCGCTTGGTTGAGTATTCACCGTTACTGAATCTCAATTTGGGATACATTTAAAATCTTGTCCTTGGTCTGTCGCTGATGCAACAGAAGGACCCGGTACATGTAGCTAAGTATTCTAAATTTATATATCAACTACATAAGTGTACAACCATTATGTCAAAATATGCTAAGTCAAAAAACAGAATGCTTTATAAAAAAAAAAAACATATTATAAACAGAGAATAAACTTGTATTTGTTTTATTTAAAAACTCTAGTTATAATCACTTTCCCACACTCAACCCCTGGGCTAACGGCTGACAGTATTCTAGCATCTCAGTAAACGGAGTTTAATCTGCCCGATATGACTGCTAGGCTAATGCTGTTACCGCCCCCGTTCCGTTAAAACATGGCAAATCTCCAAGCACGCTCCTAGTATCGTCGCCATTTAGTTGGCAGTATAGGTTCAGATGTAATATTCCTGATTAACGCGGATCTGGTTCTAAATACTCGACCCCATGAAGGCGGGTGTCAACCCTCGCATGGCCTCACCGCTTGCAAAGACAACCATGAGATTATAACGCGACTGTACAACGGACAAGGATAACGGCTTAGGAGTTGGGAGCCAATCAAATAAGTATAAACCAAGCCCCACAACTGATGGAGAGATCTGATACTTTTGCAAAGAGAGAAAGAAAAGAAAGAAGAAAAAAGAAAGAAAGAAAGAACCGATAGCCGTCCCTGAAGAGGCGAACACTAAGCGGGATCAGAACACGGCACCTCAGAGTAGCTCAGCACTCCGACATCTCGGGCAAGAGACCTCAAAGCTGCGAGATACAATAGAGAGCATCAGAGCGCTGTACGACAGAGCCAAGGCGGTTATTAGGTCGCACCTCACAAGCCTCGCCGCTATTTTAAGACGATGACCGACGTCAAACGGATGCAGGTCACAGCACGAACGCCCCAAACGAAAAGAATCAGGGGACCAGTCGGCAGCCAGGTCAAAGGAGAGGGCATCAAGTGGAAGGAGGTCACCAATAAAAAAAACGTCCGCAAAAAGAGCAATGGATAGCTAAGGGAAAAGACGCGACCGGATGCTATAGCGAAGCGAAGCTTCTCGGGGATATTGAGGAGAGTCAAAGTGGATGAGAAGCTTAGTGAACTTGGAAAAGCGATAACAAAAATAAGGAGTACCCAAAAAGGAGAGCTGCTACTGCAGCTCAACAATTCAGGAGAACAAATAACAGCATTTAGGAGCCTGGTGGGCGGAACGCTAGGCGAAAATGCAGAGGTCCGGACGCTGGCCCATCGAGTAACAATAGAGTGCAAATACCTGGACGAGAGTACGACTGGAGAAAACATTCGCGAGGCGCTGCGAGCTCAGATGCCACTACCGGACGTATCCCTGGAAAAACCTACGGAAGGCGTATGGGCGCACTCAAGTGGTCACGATAAGGTTACCAGCGGAAAGCGCGAAAAAAGCCCTATCAGTAGGTATTCTGAAAATAGGGTGGGTCAGCTCAAGACTCCGCGAGCGGATAAACATCACCAGATGTTTTAGATGCCTGGAGTGCAAGACAATGCAAGAGCCAACAGGACAGATCCAGTCTGTGTCGGCGATGCGGAAGAAAAGATCACCTGGCTAGGGACTGCCAACGGGGCAGCCGAAGATGCCAAGTGTTCAAGAGCACACTCACTAAAAGAAAATGAAGCTCACCCAGCTGAACCTCAACCATTGCAAAGCAGCCCAGGCTCTGCTGGCGCAATTAGTCAGGGATATGCAGACCGACGTCGCAATAGTTTGCGAGCCATACAAGACCATTGCTGGGAGTGGAAAAACGGCCATTTGGTCCCTTAAATCACGGCTCCAGGAAGTAAAATCACACACACACAAATAAATGTGAACACAAACAAAAATGTCCATGATATTGCACATGCGTCACCAACGCTTTTCCCCTAGCCTATGTGATCATGCTCCCCACACACAAATTGAAACATAACACCCCACTTACTTTCCCATCCAATCCCAACCAGCATAAATAAATGTGATCTTTCTCCCTACAAACCAATGGAAACATAGCACACCCTCCCCTTCCCCTTGCCCAACACCTTCTTTTTCCCCCTTTCCCATCCAATCACTTTCAGCATAAACAAATGTGATCTAGGATTACCCAAGTGGGACCACCGTCAGGGCCCGGTGAATATATAGCGAACTTTTAGTAATAATAGGATTTATGATGCAGTTTGACCTCTGTAATCAATGCGGGTTGGGCTGATTTTTACTATGCCAAGAGATGGAGTATAATTGGTTAAAATTGTTTGCGAACATATTAGCATTCGCACTCTTATCTGCAAACCGAAGATAGTAGAAAAGATGTCTTGCGCTTTGAGTTAACAAAGTTGAAAAACTGCTTTAGATTATATGTTACACTAGCGGGTATTGCCCGGCATTGCGCGTTTAACGTTTTGTGCTAAAAATTTTAGATATTAGATTTCCACCTAGTATACGCCCGGGGAAAATTGAAACCAACCCATCTTGATATTCACTTCTATTTACAAATATGTTTAAAGTGCATCGAATAAAGACCAAGTGTTGAAATTAACGGTTTCCGCACATGTTAGTCTTGCGGTGAGAATCTTGAAGCTGAAGAATAAACTATCGTTTATTAAGCCTTTAACCCGCATTTAGTACCTAAAAATGTATCAAATAAATTCTCACAAAGATCTTTGAAATGTTCTTGGAAGCCGATCGGAAGGCAAGCAAAATACTTTCATACAGCTTTTGTTCGCTAAATAACCACTGTTTTGGGTGGATGATCGGGCCGTTGCATAACGAAAGAAATCATAGTGGTTTCCCGATTTCTTAAATTTGTTATAGCACCTTGACTTCAAATTTTTTAAGCACATAAGTCCCCTTGAGAACCAGGAAGGCCTGTCATATCCCGCTGGGTAATCAAAAGGAACGAGTACAGGGTATCTTAAAAGAATTTAATGCATATGCCATCCAAAACAGTGGTTAATTAGCGAAAAAAAGATGTATGTTATAATATGTTTATTATACAGTATGTGTTAAATGATAAAGTTACATATGTTGGTATATTCAGTTTATAATAGTATTGGCAGATCACGCGACAATTAGTTAGTGAATGCGATTTAGATGCAATCTACGGCAATTTTTTGATAATTTTACCACGGCACACAAGCGACTAAATATCTGACACACAACAACTGATCGGCAACTTTTTAGTACTCGGATATTCTCAACATATAAAAACAACTGCAGCAACTTTCAACCGACATGGACAACTTTTTCTCCGTACTTCGTTTCTTGTTCGTTCCGATCAACTCTATCGATTTCCTGAGCAATCCATTGCTTTCGAACTAAGGGGCTGCCAACTATGCGTTACATCTCCTCTTTAGTTGTATGTATTATGCTTGCCATCCGATCGGCTTCCAAAAACATTTCAAAGACCTTTGGGTGGCAAATGCGGGTCAAAGGCTTAATAAACGATAGTTTATTCTTCAGCTTCAAGATTCTCACCGCAAGACTAACATGTGCGGAAACCGTTAATTTCAACACTTGGTCTTTATTAGATTCACTTAAAACATATTTGTAAATAGAAGCGAATATCAAGATGGGTTGGTTTCAATTTTCCCCGGGCGTATACTAGGTGGAAAGCTAATATCTAAAATTTTTAGCACAAAACGTTAAACGCGCAAGGCCGGGCAATACCCGCTAGTGTAACATATAATCTAAAGCAGTTTTTCAACTTTGTTAACTCAAAGCGCAAGACATCTTTTCTACTATCTTCAGTTTGCAGATAAGAGTGCGAATACTGATCTAGGCATTGCTAACCTGCTCTCAAACTTTTTTCAAACATCTATACTCCTTCTCTAAATTAAATCAGCCCGCATTGATTACAGAGGTCAAACTGCATCAAAATCCTATTATTACTAAAAGTTCGCTACTCAGCGATCCCAACACTCAAGCCGGTATACTCATCGGGCCCTGATAGTGATCCCACTTGTGTAATCCTATTTTAAATTTTTTTGTATTGTCTCTAAACACTTTACCTTTCCCGACCATATGAAAGAATCTGTTATCATTCCTCTCCATGATAAAAGCAGTAAATCTTATGTCGAAATCTATTGCGGTATTTGCAAATTATCGGCTATTCCAAAAGTCGTTGAGAGAACCGTAACATTTTAACTGTAACATTTATGCAGCCCCATTATTTCACCATCCCACCGTGGGTTCGTAAAGCGTAGATCTGCAACCACTTACCTTCTGAAGTTTACTTCGCTAGTAATTGATGGTCAATTTACTGATTTTAGTTAGGCTTTCGACTTTGTCAACCATTCCTTACTGCTTCAGAAATTATGTCTTCTCGGCATCCCAGTTAATCTTCTGAAATGAATCTCAGAGTATTTGAGTAACAGGATTCAAAAGGTTCTTTTTAGAAATTTGTTTTCTAAATGTATTCAGGTGATTTCTGGTGATCCCTAAGGTAATCACCTTCGCCCGCTACTCTTTACTCTTTTCATCAATGACTTTCCTCTTTACTGTCTTGCTCTCCAGTACTAATGTGTGCTGATGATGTGAAGTTGTGCCTTGCAAATATAGATATGGCATCATGTAATCTTTTACACGCCGACAAGAACGACTTTCAGTCTTGATTTCAAGTTAACCTGTTAAATTTAAACTGTACCATATGCAAGGTAATAACTCCCCAAATGGTTTCTTACACACTTGATAGCTTACCGCTCGAGCGTGTCAACAGTACCGGTAATAAAGTTACTAGCCGTCAATTTACATCATAAGCTTAAATTCAACTCTCAAGTTACGACCGTGCTCAATAAGGCCAGGATTGTTTTTGATGTCATCAAGCGATGGTCAAGAGATTTTGATAATTCGTTCACGACAAATACTCTTTTTATATCTCTGGTATTATATGTTCTAGAGTATGCCTTATGTGTCTGGTAGTCACAATATTACATTCACTAAGACAGAATTTAATCTATACAGAAACAATTCTTGTTGTTTGCCCTTCATAACTTAAACTGGGATCCCCGTGTGTGGTTACCGTCATACTCCAGTAAACTTCTGATGATTAATCTTCCTTCATTTATTAATCGTAGAACTATACTTTGTACAATATTTATTCATAAGCTAATAACAAGAGAAATATATTTTTTTGGGTTGACTAGCCAACTAAACTTCTCTGTCCTACTAGACTATCACATAACTATGCACTTTTATCGCTTATAATTTGTTCAAATAACTATGCCTTCACGATTCATGTAGAACCGTTTCAGATCCTCTGTGATGATAACACAAGCATTACATTAATGTCTTACATAGTTCAGCTCAGTTTAAATTGTTTTTATCGCGAAAATGTATAACATTATTTAAATGTTAATTTTATCATTTAATAAGTCCTATAAGATCCTTTTCATTACACACGTAAAAAATTGAGATAAATATATATATAAGTTTACGTGAAGTGGGTGAAATGTAAGTTATGGGGACATAAGTTCGTTTCGGTAAGCACATTTACGTTATATTGTAACGGAACTGCTTATTTCTCTGTGCGCTGTGCCGGCTGGCTCATCGGTTCTCTGGGTGTAGTCCCATCCCTGGCCCGCAGTCCGCACAATCAATATCAACAAAGCTACAGCGTCTGTAGCAAAACAGACTTACACAACACTATCCAAAATGAACCACGTAATCGTTAACATTAAACAGTCGGAACTATTAACAAATTAACAACATTAACAGCTGTAACAACAAGAAAATGTAAACAAGGTGAGACGCTCAATATAAGTTAACAAAAAAAAACACTATTTATCCACTTTAATCTTCCAGATCGGGTCCCGGTTCCGGACCCAGCGTACCCGCCCTACCTGAGACGATCAGCTGATCTCGTCTCCCTCATTTTGGCCACTAGATAGCCTTCATCAGCCCGTGTCGGTTGTCATGCCCCCTCTCCCCATCAATTGCGACTTAGCCGGACATTTCTCTCCTCAGTAGGTGCGTAGAATTAGTTGCGTTTCATATAATTATCTTATCTCCTATTTATACAGGGTATCCCCATTCTGCAATTTACGATTCTATACAAGCTGACATTTGTCTTCAGCCCGTCAACAAGTGCGTATTATTCTTTGCTTTGCCTTATAATTATCACAATTGTGAATTAATTTCTAAAATTAAATTTATCTTGCAGAATACATTTTTATTTAACAACATTAAGTGGAACAGGCGGCGAAAACACTTTTTGCCAGTCAAAAGAAAAAATAAGGGGAAAGATACAAATTCCAGATAATTATTGCACCAATGGGGGAGCAAGTGCCCGCTGAAATAAATATGTGTATATATGTATATGTGCCTCAAAGAAAGAGGTTATATATGTGTCAAAAGCGCTTACTATACCTTGCCTGCCTAAAGAGCTCTCTGGGTGGGGGCGGCAAGGGCCATCATAATGGGTATTCTGCACATATGGTGCATGACATATATATTAATATAAGCGGGTATCACTCGTGAACAAATTAACAGACATCTAATGGCAAAAAAAAATTTTTCTCCGTCAGGAGTCTCGAGTCTACCTGCAACTCGGGGCGAAGAAGGACGACATAGAACGGACTCACTCGGATGATGTGGGCGTGGTCTCGCCCGTGGCCGCTTCTTCTTGGCCTGTCCTTCTGGATAGCGTCGGTGACACGTGCGCTGAGGGTATGGCTGATGTGCATCGCTGCGTCGACACCTGGCCTGGGTGACTCTGTTGGCCTCTCTGGCCCGAGAGCTGGTCCCCTCGTTGCCGGAATTGCCGAAATTATTTGTATTATTTGATTTGTTCGTCCCGTGTCGCATGTAAGATTTACGCTTTTTTTAATGTTTGTATATTTGGGCAAAATGTTAAGTTCATGTTTCATTATTAAACAGCAAAATATTCATTTGTTTATTTTAGAAAACTTTTCTAGCCGACTTGCAAAATAAGAACTTTAAGCTTGCTTCGAGCACAGCACGCCCGCCGTTGACTGCTGACCAAATCGAACTCCCTGCTGTACCTCTGGGCAGCAACATCATTGGTGCCGGATTTCGGCACTCGCATACATATACGAGGCGGGCACCGTTGTTGCCCCTCTGCTCAGCTGCACTTTAGGGTCAACGGCCCAGTTGTAGGCCAAGGGCATGAGGAAGGGCACCCAATCCGCAATTCTCCTAATATCTCTATGAGCGAATCGGTTGCCCAATCATGATCGCTCAATGGCGTTACCCCTCTCATCGCAGTGGATGCCACTCTTCAATTGATTGGGCGCCACTGTGTGCCCGTTTACACCCCCGATACTCCGCTCATACGACTAAAAGCTATCGGCGTGGCCGATAATAAAAAACGCAACCAACTAGGTAAAATATCGATTCTGCCAATTATATCAAATGCAACAATATATATCTAAATTACTTTAAGATGGCTGTCTGTGCTCAAGCCTGCACTAAAAAGATTTCGTATCGTTAAACTCAAGGATAACGGTGGTATGTTGGTATTTATTTTAAAAACAAAAGGTGCTATTGTAGTATGTTGTATGCCAAATGAGCATATGCCCACAGTATTGTAGAGTATACAATATAACAAGTGGTCATATGCCCAACTTAAAAGTAAGAGTAACAACTCATAACATAACGACACTTTGTTGCTATGTTTATACAATCATAAATATACATAAGTGCAGTAATAGGATCCGTCACTTATGCGGACTGGCCGCAGCGTGAGATCGCTAGCGTAAGCACTTCTTGAGTATGTACCATCTGTACATATGTATACATAACTACATAGGCACATATGCACTGCAACTCTCTCTCTCTCTGCCGACGCTTTTAGCGGCAGAGCTCACTTAGAATATTGTATGTAATAAGCCAAATATAAAATTGAATAAAACCGAGAGAACGCTCTCGACCAATGCTTGAAACTAATAAAACGTCTTTTTATTATTACCGAGTTCTTTTAATTTAACATGGCGACCGTGACAAGTGTCACGAACGTGTTGAAAATATAACATGTGAAAAAAAAAAACTATACAAGAAAAACTATGTAAAAGTGCATTAAAAACACGAAAAGAAAAAATCAAATATACAGTAAAAAAAAATAATATTAATATTTTAAAAAACAACAACAACTATGATGACCAGCAGTCTACAAGTACGAGTGGCAGTCCGTCAACGATGGAATAAAACACAAGAGTGAGTAGGCTGGATGACAACAACAACAAGCAACAAGTGTGAGAAGCAATCCGTCCCTTACGCCAGCGCGGGAGACCTAGGGATTGAAAAAAAAAACTGAAAGTCTGAGTGAGTAGAGTGCGAGTAATGGGCAAACGCGGAGGCCAGAAAAACAAAATAAATAAAAGAATAGCACACATTAAGTGGCTTTTATACACGAATACGCCGCCCACATGGGCAACGGCACAACAATTAACTGCCGAACTTGATTTTCTGAAAGAAAGCCTCCAGCAAAGAAAGCCAAATACCGCAACTCACTCAGCAAATATCAAAGTTATAAATGAAAATCTAATTAAAAAACCACCATCTCCAAAGCCGTTGCCGAAAAAAGCTGCCGTCTGCCCGAACGACTGCCCTGGACCACTATACGCTTCAGCATGCAAATCCACATGCTTGGGACCAAAGACCAGTGCGAAGACCGGCACCGGCCCCGCCTGAGCCAATAGGCCACGGACATCAGTGGTAGTGAAGACAACAGCGTAAGGGGCACTCCGCCACTTTCGCCTACGACGGAGCGTCAGCGTAGCCAAACCGGCGACGACCAGCTGACGCGGAGGACAACTGGACATCTGGAGCAACAGTTAACATTATTATAATAAAATTTGTAAAATTGTGCGGAACCATCTCCGCTCAATTAGAAGTATAGCCCGTAAAGCTATACAAAACAATAGGTAGAAAAACTTGTTAACGTAAATGCAAAGCAATGCAATAGTAAAATTTACTGAAGATACAACAAATAGTTATAAATACACTTTAAAAATATATACGCCCAAAATGGCAATAGTAGACGTTAAGTCAGTGGACTCCACTGCTAATGTCATTAATAAAGTAGAATCAAAAAATAATGACTTAGAACTAATACACACACTGTTAATAATAATTGTTGTTATAATGTGCGCAAATTGCTTTTATAAACTATATAAGTTACATAACAAATGTTTAAAAAAGAAATATATGAACCAGGCAAATGACCTAGACAAAATTTAATACAAAAAAAGAGAGCACAAACAACATTGAAAAAAAAATAACCCTATAATTAATCTTGTAACTTTAAGAAAATGAAATAAAACAAATATAATGAATTACAAATAAAAAAAATATATATATATACATTAATAAAAATATGGCTACACTAAAGACAATTAGAGCAACATATGATAGAGTTCAGTTTACCCTTATTTTAAAGAAAGACTTCATATCCATAAAACAATGGAATGGAATGCATTAGCGAAGAAAATAAATGATTATAAAGACAAGTTCGAAAAATCATACAAATGTATCAATTCTGATAAAACAATAAAGTCAGATACATTGGTACATCACGCGCAAATATTAACAGCTCAATATAATGACATAGTAACTACAATAAACAAAGTTAATGATAAATTAACGCAGGAGCATAAAAATATATGTCAAAAAATTGTAAAAAGTTTAAAAACCAGATTACATAATATTGGTACTAGACGGAGTATTGTAATAACAATCCCGGAAGATCCAAATCTGCTAGCTGAATTCAACAAGAGTCTAAGCCAATTATCAATCCAGACATTGATATTGATATTGATAGTGACATTGAAACGCTCCAAGAAAATACAGAAACAATGACTAACCAGGTAGCTTTAGACAGGGAATACGTGAAGCAGGTTTCCTCTTCAGTCCCTGAATTTGATGGTAACAAGCTATCATTAAAGAGATTCCTAACCGCTTTACGCATTGTGGAAAGAACTAAAGGCGACCAGGAGGATATAGCAGTTGAGGTTATTAAATCAAAAATAACCGGCACAATTCTGTACAAAGTACAAAATGAATCTACTATATCCGGAATAATAAATAAGCTTAAATATAACGTAAAAGGAGAATCTCCCGACGTATTAAAAGCTAAATTACTGAATATAAAACAAAAAGGCAAAACTGCTTCCCAGTATGCAACCGAAATGGACAATTTGCGAAAGCAATTGGAGGCAGCCTTTATTGATGATGGCCTAGACCCAAACAATGCAGAAAAATTTTCAACAAACGAGTCTATTTCTGCAATGATTAAAAATTGTGAGCATGAGAAACTGAAAGTAATACTGGAAGCTGGTAACTTCGTTACTTTCAATGATGTAATGGGTAAATATATCCATTGCAGCACAGAAATGACTGGAAGCGCAAGTACAGTATTATTTCAGCGAGGCCGCAACAGTAGAGGAGGTAGTTACCCACCGCAAAGAGGTAGAGGCAATGGCCGCGGTAACTACAATTCCTATAACAATAATAATAATTACAACAATAACAGAAACAACAATAGAGGTGGACGAGGTTATAACCGAGGTAGGAATAATTCCAACCGAAGCAACAACCAAAATAGAAATCATTATAACAATAACAATAAAAAATGTCCGAGTTGCCCAAGATACTTCGGGAAACTCGCAGACACCTCCAGATACTCAGGGTTAAACAGTAAAATATATACTGTTAACTTAAGTCTCCACAATTTCGTATCATTCAAAAATGTTGCAACAAATAAAAAGATAACATTTTTGATTGATACAGGTGCAGATATTTCAATTATAAAAGAAAATTCTGATGTCTTTCATGACATCCAAATCAATAGAATTATAGACATTAGAGGCATAGGAGAAGGAGTAATAAACTCCAAAGGACTAGTCTCAATCGAACTACAAACAGACAAATACATTATTCCATACAAATTTCATCTACTTCATCCAGATTTCGCAATCCTTTCCGATGGAATAATAGGATTAGATTTCATAAAAACATTTAATTGCCAATTAGATTACAATAGTTCCAAGGATTGGTTTATAATTAGACCGCAAAACCTAACGTATCCTATCTATGTTCCAATAACATTTAGTTCTGGTACTAATTCAACACTGCTACCAGCAAGATCCCAAGTGATACGCAAAATAGAGTTGTTTTCAGCAGAAGAAAACATTTTAATTCCCAATCAGGAAATTATACCGGGTGTTTATGTTGCAAATACGATTGCTACAGCCCAAAATACTTTTGTCCGATTTCTAAATACCACAGATAAATGCCAAATAGTAGGCATTAATAACATAAAATTTGAATCACTTTCGAACTACGATGTAGTTCAAAATCTAAAAGACAATAGAACAGAGTCTGTAATTAATAAATTAAAGAAAAATTTTCCAACCTTGTTTAAGAAACAACTTGAGGAAATATGCACCCAGTATAGTGATGTATTCGGACTTGAATCCGAACCAATTACAACAAACAATTTCTATAAGCAAAAATTGAGACTTAAGGATGATGAACCAGTATACGTAAAAAATTATCGATGTCCGCATAGCCAAATAGAAGAAATCCAGCATCAAGTTGGACAGTTAATTGAACAAAATATTGTTGAACCGTCTGTTTCACCTTATAATAGCCCACTCTTATTAGTCCCAAAGAAATCTCTTCCGGGCTCTAAAGAGAAAAAATGGCGATTAGTAATTGACTATCGCCAAATAAATAAAAAATTGCTGTCAGATAAATTTCCACTCCCCAGATTGACGATATTCTTGATCAATTGGGTAGAGCCAAATATTTTTCATGCCTTGACTTAATGTCAGGTTTCCATCAAATTGAGCTTGAGGAATGTTCAAGAAATATAACGTCTTTTTCAACAAGCAATGATTCATATCGCTTCACGCGATTACCATTTGGTTTAAAAATAGCGCCTAATTCATTTCAGAGAATGATGACAATAGCATTCTCAGGCCTAGAGCCTTCACAAGCTTTCCTTTACATGGATGATTTAATCGTTATTGGTTGTTCTGAACGACATATGATTAAAAACTTAACAGATGTTTTCAAACTTTGTAGAAAACACAATCTGAAATTACATCCAGAAAAATGTTAATTTTTCATGCACGAGGTGACGTTTTTAGGTCACAGATGCACAGATAAAGGAATCTTACCAGACGATAAAAAATTTGATGTTATCAATTACTATCCAGTCCCTACGGACTCAGACAGCGCTAGAAGATTCGTTGCATTTTGCAATTATTATAGACGATTTATAAAAAACTTTGCCGAATATTCACGGCACATAACAAGATTATGTAAAAAGAATGTCCCATTTGAATGGACAACAGAATGTGAAAAGGCATTCCAGTACCTAAAAAATCAACTTGTTCAACCAAATTTATTACAGTACCCAGATTTTAGCAAAGAATTTTGCATAATCACGGATGCAAGCAAGCAAGCATGTGGAGCAGTTTTAACTCAAAACTATAATGGACTCCAACTCCCAGTTGCATATGCATCCAGAGCATTCACTAAAGGTGAAAGCAATAAAAGTACTACAGAACAAGAACTAGCAGCAATACATTGGGCAATAACACATTTTCGACCATATATATATGGCAAACATTTTACAGTAAGAACTGATCACAGACCTTTAACATATTTATTTTCTATGATAAACCCAAGTTCAAAATTAACACGCATGCGACTCGAATTAGAAGAATATGATTTTACGGTAGAGTATCTGAGAGGGAGAGATAATTTCGTGGCAGACGCCCTGTCAAGGATAACAATATCCGACTTAATTGACATAAATAGAAAAGTCCTGAAAGTCACTACCAGGAACCAAAGTAGACAATACAATTTCTGCGCAGAAAATAAACAAGAACTATTGCCAAAGCAAAGTCTTGAAACAGCTTCTAAGCCCAACGTATACGAAGTCATCACAAATGACGAGGTTCGAAAAGTAGTGACCTTGCGAATAACAGATTCGACATGTTTATTGAAACATGGAAAAACAGTTGTAGCAAGAATTAATGTTAGCAATTTGTACTCTAATGGAATTCTCGACTTAGGTCAGTTTTTCCAAAGGCTTGAATGGCAAGCCGGTGTATCTAAAATCAGCCAACTAAAAGTGGCACCGAGCGAAAAGATCTTTGAATCAATTTCAACAGATACTTTCAAACACATGGGCAATAAAAATTTAAAATCATTAAGAGTAGCGCTACTCAAGCCGGTGACCCAAATAAATAATGAAAAAGAAAAAGAAGCTATATTGTCTACATTCCATGACGATCCAATTCAAGGAGGTCATACAGGCATAAATAAAACGATATCAAAAATAAAGAGACAATATTATTGGAAAAACATGACTAAACATGTAAAAGAGTACATAAATAAATGTCCAAAATGCCTGACGTCGAAAACGACGAAACATACAAGATCACCTATGATAATAACCGAAACTCCACAATATGCTTTTGACAGAGTGATAGTAGACACAATTGGTCCACTACCACGTTCGGAAAAGGGGAATGAATACGCAATCACTTTAATATGTGATTTGACAAAGTATTTAGTAGCAATTCCTGTTGCAAACAAAAGTGCAACAACTGTCGCAAAAGCCATATTCGAATCTTTTATTCTGAAGTACGGTCCAATGAAGACGTTCATTACGGACATGGGAACAGAATACAAAAATTCCATTATAACTGACTTGTGCAAATATTTAAAAACAGACAACATAACGTCTACAGCACACCACCACCAGACATTAGGTACCGTTGAAAGAAGTCATAGGACATTCAATGAGTACATTCGTTCATATATATCAGTAGATAAAACTGACTGGGACGTATGGTTACAGTATTTCGTGTATTGTTTTAACACAACACCATCAGTAACTCATAATTATTGTCCATATGAACTAGTATTTGGTAGACAAAATAACTTACCAATACAATTTAATAGCGTAAATACCATAGAACCTATATATAATATAGAAGATTATTCTAAAGAAGTTAAGTTTAGACTAGAAAAACGCGTAAAAGAGAGCTCGAATACTTTTAGAAAAAAATAAAATTAAGCAAAAAGAAATAAATGATAAGAAAGTATTAGATTTTAAAATAGAAATAGGAGACCAAGTTTACTTAAAAAACGAAACAGGTCATAAATTAGAATCTTCTTATATAGGACCATTTGAGGTCATTAGTATAGAAAACAATAATAATATAATTATAAAGAATAAGAAAAATAGGGAACAAAAAGTTCATAAGGATAGGCTAAAAAGGATTAATAAATAAAACAAAAAAAAAGAATAAGAATATATATATATATTTCAAAATTCAAAAAAAAAATTTTTAATACAACATAGTATATAAGAATATAAAAATAAAAATAATACTAATAATAATTTTTATATTAAATAACTACAATATATTACGTTATTTTTTAAAAAAGGGAGGTGTAGTATGTTGTATGCCAAATGAGCATATGCCCACAGTATTGTAGAGTATACAATATAACAAGTGGTCATATGCCCAACTTAAAAGTAAGAGTAACAACTCATAACATAACGACACTTTGTTGCTATGTTTATACAATCATAAATATACATAAGTGCAGTATTAGGATCCGTCACTTATGCGGACTGGCCGCAGCGTGAGATCGCTAGCGTAAGCACTTCTTGAGTATGTACCATCTGTACATATGTATACATAACTACATAGGCACATATGCACTGCAACTCTCTCTCTGCCGACGCTTTTAGCGGCAGAGCTCACTTAGAATATTGTATGTAATAAGCCAAATATAAAATTGAATAAAACCGAGAGAACACTCTCGACCAATGCTTGAAACTAATAAGACGTCTTTTTATTATTACCGAATTCTTTTAATTTAACATGGCGACCGTGACAAGTGTCACGAACGTGTTGAAAATATAACATGTGAAAAAAAAACTATACAAGAAAAACTATGTAAAAGTGCATTAAAAACACGAAAAGAAAAAATCAAATATACAGTAAAAAAAATAATATTAATATTTTAAAAAACAACAACAACTATGATGACCAGCAGTCTACAAGTACGAGTGGCAGTCCGTCAACGATGGAATAAAACACAAGAGTGAGTAGGCTGGATAACAACAACAACAAGCAACAAGTGTGAGAAGCAATCCGTCCCTTACGCCAGCGCGGGAGACCTAGGGATTGAAAAAAAAAACTGAAAGTCTGAGTGAGTAGAGTGCGAGTAATGGGCAAACGCGGAGGCCAGAAAAACAAAATAAATAAAAGAATAGCACACATTAAGTGGCTTTTATACACGAATACGCCGCCCACATGGGCAACGGCACAACAATTAACTGCCGAACTTGATTTTCTGAAAGAAAGCCTCCAGCAAAGAAAGCCAAATACCGCAACTCACTCAGCAAATATCAAAGTTATAAATGAAAATCTAATTAAAAAACCACCATCTCCAAAGCCGTTGCCGAAAAAAGCTGCCGTCTGCCCGAACGACTGCCCTGGACCACTATACGCTTCAGCATGCAAATCCACATGCTTGGGACCAAAGACCAGTGCGAAGACCGGCACCGGCCCCGCCTGAGCCAATAGGCCACGGACATCAGTGGTAGTGAAGACAACAGCGTAAGGGGCACTCCGCCACTTTCGCCTACGACGGAGCGTCAGCGTAGCCAAACCGGCGACGACCAGCTGACGCGGAGGACAACTGGACATCTGGAGCAACAGTTAACATTATTATAATAAAATTTGTAAAATTGTGCGGAACCATCTCCGCTCAATTAGAAGTATAGCCCGTAAAGCTATACAAAACAATAGGTAGAAAAACTTGTTAACGTAAATGCAAAGCAATGCAATAGTAAAATTTACTGAAGATACAACAAATAGTTATAAATACACTTTAAAAATATATACGCCCAAAATGGCAATAGTAGACGTTAAGTCAGTGGACTCCACTGCTAATGTCATTAATAAAGTAGAATCAAAAAATAATGACTTAGAACTAATACACACACTGTTAATAATAATTGTTGTTATAATGTGCGCAAATTGCTTTTATAAACTATATAAGTTACATAACAAATGTTTAAAAAAGAAATATATGAACCAGGCAAATGACCTAGACAAAATTTAATACAAAAAAAAGAGAGCACAAACAACATTGAAAAAAAAAATAACCCTATAATTAATCTTGTAACTTTAAGAAAATGAAATAAAACAAATATAATGAATTACAAATAAAAAAGTATATATATATACATTAATAAAAATATGGCTACACTAAAGACAATTAGAGCAACATATGATAGAGTTCAGTTTACCCTTATTTTAAAGAAAGACTTCATATCCATAAAACAATGGAATGGAATGCATTAGCGAAGAAAATAAATGATTATAAAGACAAGTTCGAAAAATCATACAAATGTATCAATTCTGATAAAACAATAAAGTCAGATACATTGGTACATCACGCGCAAATATTAACAGCTCAATTTAATGACATAGTAACTACAATAAACAAAGTTAATGATAAATTAACGCAGGAGCATAAAAATATATGTCAAAAAATTGTAAAAAGTTTAAAAACCAGATTACATAATATTGGTACTAGACGGAGTATTGTAATAACAATCCCGGAAGATCCAAATCTGCTAGCTGAATTCAACAAGAGTCTAAGCCAATAATCAATCCAGACATTGATATTGATATTGATAGTGACATTGAAACGCTCCAAGAAAATACAGAAACAATGACTAACCAGGTAGCTTTAGACAGGGAATACGTGAAGCAGGTTTCCTCTTCAGTCCCTGAATTTGATGGTAACAAGCTATCATTAAAGAGATTCCTAACCGCTTTACGCATTGTGGAAAGAACTAAAGGCGACCAGGAGGATATAGCAGTTGAGGTTATTAAATCAAAAATAACCGGCACAATTCTGTACAAAGTACAAAATGAATCGACTATATCCGGAATAATAAATAAGCTTAAATATAACGTAAAAGGAGAATCTCCCGACGTATTAAAAGCTAAATTACTGAATATAAAACAAAAAGGCAAAACTGCTTCCCAGTATGCAACCGAAATGGACAATTTGCGAAAGCAATTGGAGGCAGCCTTTATTGATGATGGCCTAGACCCAAACAATGCAGAAAAATTTTCAACAAACGAGTCTATTTCTGCAATGATTAAAAATTGTGAGCATGAGAAACTGAAAGTAATACTGGAAGCTGGTAACTTCGTTACTTTCAATGATGTAATGGGTAAATATATCCATTGCAGCACAGAAATGACTGGAAGCGCAAGTACAGTATTATTTCAGCGAGGCCGCAACAGTAGAGGAGGTAGTTACCCACCGCAAAGAGGTAGAGGCAATGGCCGCGGTAACTACAATTCCTATAACAATAATAATAATTACAACAATAAAGAGGTGGACGAGGTTATAACCGAGGTAGGAATAATTCCAACCGAAGCAACAACCAAAATAGAAATCATTATAACAATAACAATAAAATAATGTCCGAGTTGCCCAAGATACTTCGGGAAACTCGCAGACACCTCCAGATACTCAGGGTTAAACAGTAAAATATATACTGTTAACTTAAGTCTCAACAATTTCGTATCATTCAAAAATGTTGCAACAAATAAAAAGATATCATTTTTGATTGATACAGGTGCAGATATTTCAATTATAAAAGAAAATTCTGATGTCTTTCATGACATCCAAATCAATAGAATTATAGACATTAGAGGCATAGGATAAGGAGTAATAAACTCCAAAGGACTAGTCTCAATCGAACTACAAACAGACAAATACATTATTCCATACAAATTTCATCTACTTCATCCAGATTTCGCAATCCTTTCCGATGGAATAATAGGATTAGATTTCATAAAACATTTAATTGCCAATTAGATTACAATAGTTCCAAGGATTGGTTTATAATTAGACCGCAAAACCTAACGTATCCTATCTATGTTCCAATAACATTTAGTTCTGGTACCAATTCAACACTGCTACCAGCAAGATCCCAAGTGATACGCAAAATAGAGTTGTTTTCAGCAGAAGAAAACATTTTAATTCCCAATCAGGAAATTATACCGGGTGTTTATGTTGCAAATACGATTGCTACAGCCCAAAATACTTTTGTCCGATTTCTAAATGCCACAGATAAATGCCAAATAGTAGGCATTAATAACATAAAATTTGAATCACTTTCGAACTACGATGTAGTTCAAAATCTAAAAGACAATAGAACAGAGTCTGTAATTAATAAATTAAAGAAAAATTTTCCAACCTTGTTTAAGAAACAACTTGAGGAAATATGCACCCAGTATAGTGATGTGTTCGGACTTGAATCCGAACCAATTACAACAAACAATTTATATAAGCAAAAATTGAGACTTAAGGATGATGAACCAGTATACGTAAAAAATTATCGATGTCCGCATAGCCAAATAGAAGAAATCCAGCATCAAGTTGGACAGTTAATTGAACAAAATATTGTTGAACCGTCTGTTTCACCTTATAATAGCCCACTCTTATTAGTCCCAAAGAAATCTCTTCCGGGCTCTAAAGAGAAAAAATGGCGATTAGTAATTGACTATCGCCAAATAAATAAAAAATTGCTGTCAGATAAATTTCCACTCCCCAGAATTGACGATATTCTTGATCAATTGGGTAGAGCTAAATATTTTTCATGCCTTGACTTAATGTCAGGTTTCCATCAAATTGAGCTTGAGGAAAGTTCAAGAAATATAACGTCTTTTTCAACAAGCAATGGTTCATATCGCTTCACGCGATTACCATTTGGTTTAAAAATAGCGCCTAATTCATTTCAGAGAATGATGACAATAGCATTCTCAGGCCTAGAGCCTTCACAAGCTTTCCTTTACATGGATGATTTAATCGTTATTGGTTGTTCTGAACGACATATGATTAAAAACTTAACAGATGTTTTCAAACTTTGTAGAAAACACAATCTGAAATTACATCCAGAAAAATGTTAATTTTTCATGCACGAGGTGACGTTTTTAGGTCACAGATGCACAGATAAAGGAATCTTACCAGACGATAAAAAATTTGATGTTATCAATAACTATCCAGTCCCTACGGACGCAGACAGCGCTAGAAGATTCGTTGCATTTTGCAATTATTATAGACGATTTATAAAAAACTTTGCCGAATATTCACGGCACATAACAAGATTATGTAAAAAGAATGTCCCATTTGAATGGACAACAGAATGTGAAAAGGCATTCCAGTACCTAAAAAATCAACTTGTTCAACCAAATTTATTACAGTACCCAGATTTTAGCAAAGAATTTTGCATAATCACGGATGCAAGCAAGCAAGCATGTGGAGCAGTTTTAACTCAAAACTATAATGGACTCCAACTCCCAGTTGCATATGCATCCAGAGCATTCACTAAAGGTGAAAGCAATAAAAGTACTACAGAACAAGAACTAGCAGCAATACATTGGGCAATAACACATTTTCGACCATATATATATGGCAAACATTTTACAGTAAGAACTGATCACAGACCTTTAACATATTTATTTTCTATGATAAACCCAAGTTCAAAATTAACACGCATGCGACTCGAATTAGAAGAATATGATTTTACGGTAGAGTATCTGAGAGGGAGAGATAATTTCGTGGCAGACGCCCTGTCAAGGATAACAATATCCGACTTAATTGACATAAATAGAAAAGTCCTGAAAGTCACTACCAGGAACCAAAGTAGACAAAACAATTTCTGCGCAGAAAATAAACAAGAACTATTGCCAAAGCAAAGTCTTGAAACAGCTTCTAAGCCCAACGTATACGAAGTCATCACAAATGACGAGGTTCGAAAAGTAGTGACCTTGCGAATAACAGATTCGACATGTTTATTGAAACATGGAAAAACAGTTGTAGCAAGAATTAATGTTAGCAATTTGTACTCTAATGGAATTCTCGACTTAGGTCAGCTTTTCCAAAGGCTTGAATGGCAAGCCGGTGTATCTAAAATCAGCCAACTAAAAGTGGCACCGAGCGAAAAGATCTTTGAATCAATTTCAACAGATACTTTCAAACACATGGGCAATAAAAATTTAAAATCATTAAGAGTAGCGCTACTCAAGCCGGTGACCCAAATAAATAATGAAAAAGAAAAAGAAGCTATATTGTCTACATTCCATGACGATCCAATTCAAGGAGGTCATACAGGCATAAATAAAACGATATCAAAAATAAAGAGACAATATTATTGGAAAAACATGACTAAACATGTAAAAGAGTACATAAATAAATGTCCAAAATGCCTGACGTCGAAAACGACGAAACATACAAGATCACCTATGATAATAACCGAAACTCCACAATATGCTTTTGACAGAGTGATAGTAGACACAATTGGTCCACTACCACGTTCGGAAAAGGGGAATGAATACGCAATCACTTTAATATGTGATTTGACAAAGTATTTAGTAGCAATTCCTGTTGCAAACAAAAGTGCAACAACTGTCGCAAAAGCCATATTCGAATCTTTTATTCTGAAGTACGGTCCAATGAAGACGTTCATTACGGACATGGGAACAGAATACAAAAATTCCATTATAACTGACTTGTGCAAATATTTAAAAACAGACAACATAACGTCTACAGCACACCACCACCAGACATTAGGTACCGTTGAAAGAAGTCATAGGACATTCAATGAGTACATTCGTTCATATATATCAGTAGATAAAACTGACTGGGACGTATGGTTACAGTATTTCGTGTATTGTTTTAACACAACACCATCAGTAACTCATAATTATTGTCCATATGAACTAGTATTTGGTAGACAAAATAACTTACCAATACAATTTAATAGCGTAAATACCATAGAACCTATATATGATATAGAAGATTATTCTAAAGAAGTTAAGTTTAGACTAGAAAACGCGTAAAAGAGAGCTCGAATACTTTTAGAAAAAAATAAAATTAAGCAAAAAGAAATAAATGATAAGAAAGTATTAGATTTTAAAATAGAAATAGGAGACCAAGTTTACTTAAAAACGAAACAGGTCATAAATTAGAATCTTCTTATATAGGACCATTTGAGGTCATTAGTATAGAAAACAATAATAATATAATTATAAAGAATAAGAAAAATAGGGAACAAAAAGTTCATAAGAATAGGCTAAAAAGGATTAATAAATAAAACAAAAAAAAAAGAATAAGAATATATATATATATATTTCAAAATTCAAAAATAAAATTTTAATACAACATAGTATATAAGAATATAAAAATAAAAATAATACTAATAATAATTTTTATATTAAATAACTACAATATATTACGTTATTTTTTAAAAAAGGGAGGTGTAGTATGTTGTATGCCAAATGAGCATATGCCCACAGTATTGTAGAGTATACAATATAACATGTGGTCATATGCCCAACTTAAAAGTAAGAGTAACAACTCATAACATAACGACACTTTGTTGCTATGTTTATACAATCATAAATATACATAAGTGCAGTAATAGGATCCGTCACTTATGCGGACTGGCCGCAGCGTGAGATCGCTAGCGTAAGCACTTCTTGAGTATGTACCATCTGTACATATATATACATAACTACATAGGCACATATGCACTGCAACTCTCTCTCTCTCTCTGCCGACGCTTTTAGCGGCAGAGCTCACTTAGAATATTGTATGTAATAAGCCAAATATAAAATTGAATAAAACCGAGAGAACACTCTCGACCAATGCTTGAAACTAATAAGACGTCTTTTTATTATTACCGAGTTCTTTTAATTTAACACTATGTTAAATACTGAGCCGAATAAGAGCATCTACATTACACTTCGTTTTCCTTCTTTTTATACCCAATCAATGTAACCGTGTTGCGATTTTAACTTAACAGTTAAAAAGAAAAAAGAATGAAAATAGGCACTTAGAAAAATTTTAATTCATTTTAAACGGCAACGGTTTGAAAGTTCTGCGTAAGATGAAAGCCACATAAAAAAACGATTAAGTTTAACAACCACAGGCTTCTCTTATTTTTTCTACTTTTAATGTATAGCACAGTCGGTGCATGATAATGACATAATTATAAAGAAGTTGCGTCCAGGTGAATTTTTTTATATGGTATTAAGTTACAGATGCGGTGCGGTCTTATCTCTAGACTGGGATTTTCGGAGGAACTTTTCAGTAACCCCGTCGTACTCTGTAACTATTCTTCCGATCGTGCGATCCCATCTGTAATCCACCAACTGGATGACTACCACTACTGAGCCCGGTGCACCAGAATTTACTGAAAAATCAATTTCTTCACAGCGTATTCTATTACACTCCAAGTATTAAAAATTGATACACTGCCAGTGGCGACAAGCATACCTTTTCGTTCCAGTCAAAAAACTTTCACACAATTAAAGATACAACATGTAATAGGCCTTTGCCCGACAAAAGGATACCCTGAACACCAACACCAACTGCAGCTCGAAAAACGAGTTAATTTGCTTCAGAAGTAATACAAATAAATTATAAAAATAGTTCCCTCGATAGGACTCGAACTCTTAACAGAACACACTACCAGCCACCGCCTCTACTAAACAGCCATACCAACAAGTGACTTTTAGGGAGAAAAACCGAATTAAAATAGCAGCACATAAACACAGCACAGAAAACAATATTATCGCAATTGCAATGCTGTTCGTAAAATTCAATAAAGACGCGCGTGAATGAGTGTGTAAACATGTATACAGAAATTCTTGCAATTTGCGCTAGCTGGCATATACACGTGGGCAGCCAAAACACAATTTTCATTAATAACTTTTGCGTTTCTAAGCCGATCTTGATGAAATTTGCAGCTATGACAAAAATAATGGGTAATACAAAAAGTTTTTTTTTTTACTTGATTTATAGCTGTGTTGGAGTAGCGGGAAGGTGGTGAAAGCTATAAAATTAGAGATAGTTGATAATATATACACTATTTAGAAAACTACATGTCAAGTTTAGTGACTCTAGCCCTTAAAATCTAAGAGATTTTCGCTAAAAGTAGGATTTCGATGTCGATTTTAACCAAATAATTGGAAACGGGGTAAGTTATCGATTATCGGAAAAAAATACGTACTGTGCATGGACTAGGAGGACCTACAGCTAAAATTTCAAGTCTCCAGTTCAGGGTATAAAATCCCAATCTGAACCTTTAAATAACCTCTCTTTAGTATAAGACAGATTCCCGATTTATAAGCATATGGTAAATTGAAATAAAGCAGTTATATTAAATTTGATTTTAATGTTTTTAATATAAAACACTCCTAAGACTTTGCTTTTGAATTTAACAACGGATAATATGACAAAACAACTTAAGGATAGCTGGAGCTAGCTTCGCACCATGTTTTTGGTGGCATTATTCCGTCATTGTACTTACCGATTGCGCAAATTTTACCTACTACCATTTTGAATGGATAATTTGCATACCTATGGCGATTGAATTCGACGAAGCAAATTTTAATCTTTCCCTTTCAGAACCATGTTCTAGCCAAGAGACAAAAAATACAAAACCAGTGCTCTGACGCAGACTAGTTCTTAACTATGTGCTTATTTGTGATAGTATAATAACATAGTATATAACATTAATACGTTATTGACCTATGTATGCAACTGGAGGCTAAGTAACGATTTTGATGAAAATATGGCTATGCACATATATTTTGTTCCAAATCTTGTTAGAAAATGCTTGGAAAATGGTTAGATAAATGGCCTTATAACAAGATTGTCGACACATACTACACAGCGATCAGAATATATTTCTCTCGATTCTGTCTATGGTTTTACCTATACCGCTATATACCCCACAAATTACTTGTTGCGTGAGTGTGGCTGGTATCCATAACTTCCTCGATATTTAATCCAGTGAAGGATCTCCGGTTGCTGGCTCGGTTCTCTTATAGATCTGATTGTCAACGATTAAGATCATAAGGTTTCGAAACTTACCCTTATTTTTTTTTTACTTTACTTGTATATTCCGATGACTTAAATTCATTCTAATGAACATTCACATAAGGTCTTTAAGCGAATAATTCGTTTACTCCTGGCTCAGTTTGACGAGAAAACCAGTCCCTGCTAACATATATTTAAAAAACCTTTTATTTGTATTATCTTAAAGAGAACCCATGCTGACGCATAAATCATTGCAAGGAGGCATGTTCTGTAATTACTTAAAAATCGTGCCCTCCTAAATAAGCTCTTAATATCTTAATACCTTTTATTACGGCTAAGCAGACTAACGCTGTCACTGAATAATTTCTTTGGGCCTTCTCGGACACAAAGGTGATCGGCAATTCTTAATTTGATTCACTCCACTGAGTTAAAACCAAAGTCCAAATGTATAAGCATCACATAAGAGTAAAAGAAGATTTTAAAAAATATTGTGTTGCCAAAATTGGCGCAAACGTAAAACGACTTATCAGCTCCTTAAAATCATCGTGGGCCGAAGGATTACTTGTAATTGACTTTGTTTTTCTTTGTATTAGGAATAGGATAGTCATTAATTGCTTGTAACTTGCTTGGAGCCATCTTAAGCTGATCGTATTCAATTAAGAACCCAAGATATTACTTTGCTTAACTGGAAGGCAATTCCTTGAAGCAATAACATGTGAGATTCAAAATATTCAGATTTAATTACTCGAATATCCTACCGCGCAAATTGGCAATCTACATGGAGTTTGGGCTGTATTTATGAAAAGAAATGACATAACTTTATTTTGATAGAGAAGATTCAACAAGAGGAATTATTCCATATGCGATTGGCTTAGAATACCGTATATATGGAAGGAAACAACGATATTTCCGACTATGTCTTTTTATTTCTCGGGAATCTAAACATAACCTATTCCTTGCACCTTTCTGTACTAATACACAGTTGCTCTTTGTGGTTGTTCAGTTACATTAAGCTTGAGCATTTGACAATAAATTCTCATGGGCCCACTTTTGCTTAGCATTATCCTGAATAGCGGCCGACAAGATTTTGCTGCTTTTTTGTGCACACAGTCCAGGTGTTCTCTGAACGACATCCTCGTGTCTAAAATGACACCCAGATACTTTAATGTCCTTTCAACTCTACTACAGCGCTGCCTATTCTAATATTCACTGTTTCCACCTTTTTTCGACTGCTAACTAGAACGGCCTCTGTTTTTGGGCAACAAGCTCGAGTCCAGTGCATGCCAGCTATTGGTGTGATTGCGCGAGTCTTCTGTATCCTTCAGTTTCTTGCCGACGACTACAAGGGCCATATCATCTGCGCAGCCGAGCTTATATCGCTCGGGAGCTCCAGTCGGAGGATGCCATCAGACATCATGTTCCAGGGAGAAAGTCCTAGAGCTGATCCTTGGTGGGTAAGGTGGCTATCTATGGTGTCATATCGCAACAATCTTCCTCTGAAGTAGCTCTTCAGCACCTTTCCCATCGTGTCCTAGTAGAAAATCAGCCTGTATGACAATGGTTCATCTGGCGGCGTACCTGACTTCGGTTATAGCAACAGCATTTGGAGTTTCCATATTGAGGCGAAAGTTTTCTTGTTGAGGTACACATTGAAGAGCTGTATGAACTTGGCCGTCTGCAAGGATATTGCTAGTTTCACCGCACGGTTTGGGATTCCATGATAGCCCGAGGTCTTACTGGGCTCTAGGCTTTTGGCAATCATCCTCACCTCGTCGACTGTGACGTCGTCTATAAGCACTGCCGTGGATGCACTGTGCATTGTAGCAGTTGTGGTGCGTCAATAATTATCCGCGCAAGAAAACTCCCGGGCATATGTGTCTGCGGAGCTCATAGGTCACATTGGCGCATTTATTTTAATGTATTCCAAAGTCCAACATTTAGCCCACATTTCAATTTTGTGAAGGTATTGCTGCAGGCCGTCAGTAGCTTCGTAAGCAAATTGGTTTATCTTTAAGATAAACCTCTGCAAATGTGGGGATGGTTAGGTCCTGTGGCTCCTCGAGCTCAATTGAAGAACCAGTGGGCATATCATATATAAAAAGGGTGTATAGCGTGGGTCCCAACACACTCCATTGAGGAGAGTGATTGTCACGATTTCCTGTCCGCCAAATGATGGTCTCAGCGATGGAAAAATTTTCTATTGGTAACAGCTTGTCTTTTGGAGCATCTCTTACCGCTTCTTGCGCTTCTTCTTTCGTCGCCAGCTCGTCCAGATCCCGGATCTCTACCTAAAATGCCTCGGTGCTTCTGGGTCGGGTTGCTCTTCATGAACCAGACCATATCGGCATATATGCATTCGCCCACTGCGTGGACTGTAATGGTGTTCTTCTGTGTCCGCTTGCGTCCGTTGAATGCTGTCGACCTCTCTACGTTGGCAGGGGCTGCCTTGGCATGGAGTAAATCCTGGTAACTCCTTCAGGTCCTAACGCTTAGAGCCTAGTTGGGTGCATAGTTAACACCTTCGGTTCACCCTGGTGTTGCCTCCTGGTCAAAGAAGGCTGAGTTTGCGCGCTATCTTCTGCAACTGTTCCGCTCTTGCGAGTTCCTCTCGCATCAGCACGTTTATGGAGCGTTGCCCGTTGAACAGCGTCGTTAAGCCATCTAGGACTGTACCCATCTTTTTCAACGTCCCTCTCAGGGTTGTAAGTGCCTCATTCACTTTCGTTGACGACGGCACTGCCATGCTTTGCGGCATTGCAGTGCCCGCCTGGTAAGGTGCTGATCGCTGCAGCGCAGAGCGGCGCGCAAACGTCTGCAGCTAATTCTCCATCCTGTCGTCTATAAGTGTACTTCCTTAAGTGACTTAAAGCTTACTATGCAGGAACAGTATAAGCCCGAAAGTATGCAATACTTCCTACAAGTGACTTCAACAACTTCTTTTCTGGTTGTTGTCTTAGATAAGAAGTTTGGAAGCTGGTCCTGGCTGTAAACAGCGCTAGACAACACTACTAACAGCTGTTAGAGTGAATGTAACAAATTGCATTAAACAACTTCCGAGTCGGCTGCTACACTTGAGCAGAAAAATAAAACAAAACACCCTAACGAGACGCTTCCATTTCAATCGCCTGGATTGTGGAACTGCAGACACCACTTCAGGAACGCTCTGCAAGCTTCACACTGAGTACAGTCGTTCACCTTTTCACGCACTGAGTCTATGGTACAATTCGCTAAGCACGTGCTTAACTCAACCACAATTTTCGCAGGAAAAGCACAAAATTGCTGATTCACAAACGGAACATGCAATAATGTTTTTTTTTTGTATTCTATTTATTTATCACTAAGTATAATAGGTATATTGCTGAAATCATAAATTGTAGTTGGGGAATGAAAAAGGGATTTGTAAGCTTGGAGTGCCTGCGGAACGGCCGCATGCGCTTCACATGCTTGTTCTTGCTCCTCCGTTCGCCGTCTGTTTCGCTCAACTCTCCTAAGCCATTATTGCTGGTGTAAAGGTGCGGGTTGCGCACCACTTCCGAGCGGTCTCTAGCATGCTCAGGACCGGGTTTTTCACTGTGATGGTTCTGCGCATGGTTTCCTCCAATGCTTGAACTTCCGCCGTAAGTCGTCCACATTCAAAGATGGTGTGGCAGGCGTCTTCCACAATTGCTGAGTTGCACCAAGCGCAATCATCCGTGTCGTCGTGGCCGAATCGAATATCTACGAAAGCATTCGTGGCCAAATAGGGGCTGCGTTAAATATAAATTAGTTTCTCCATACTTGCGGCTCATCCAGACTGCCCAATTTGGCGTCCTTATGATGAGCAATCCCATCGTACTTGCCAGAACCTAAGCTCCTCAGTCGTGCAGTTGTAAGATTCCAGTTTGCTGTCTCCGTGCCTCTTTTACTTTGGGCTCTATAGCAAACGATCGTTTCACTGGCCAGTTCGTTTAGCGGGACCATGCGTACGATCACAAGTGCTGCTTCGTCTGATACTGTCCGAAAGGCACAGCTGAACCCGAAATCCGCTAAGGCGATAATTGAGTTATCGCCACGACTGTAACTACGAACAATCAATGCTCTGCTCCAGCCGTGGGAAGCGTACACAATAACCGCTCTGTTCACAGCGTCGCTGCTGTTTGGGTCCACGTTCAGCATAATTGTGGATAGCGCTCGGCAAGAATATGCTGCTTTTTTGTGCACGTACCCTAAGTCCTCTCTAAACGACATCCTTGTCCCTAGCGTGACGCTCAGATACTTTAATTCCCCTGCAGATTCTATTACAGCGCTCCCAACTCTAATATTCGCTGCTTACACATTTTTCGATTGCCTACTAGCACGGTCTCTGTTTTTTGAGCAACCAGCTCGAGTTCAGCGAACGCTAGCCATTGGTGTACACGCTCGATGCTGGGGTCGCACGATTCCTCTGTATCCTTTTGATCCTTGCCGACGACTACAATTACCACATCATCTGCGAGGCCGATGATGCTTGTCGGAGTTCCAATCGGTTGATGCTATCATACATCATGTTCTGGGGGAGAGGTCCTAGAACTGATCCTTCGGGGTACCCCATGGAAAGAACACTTGGTGGATAAGGGGGCCATCTGTGGTGTAATATCGCAACAGTCTTCCTCTTAAGTAGCTGAAAATCATGTCACGGACGCAGAACGTTGACAGCACGTCCATTAATTTATCCCACCTGGAGTGTGTGATCTACATATGGCCGCTCCTGTAGGTAGCTTTTGAACGCAGTTAAAAAATCCATCTCTTCCTTTAAAATAACGTGTGGAAAATCAGCTGTAAGCGCTTCAATTTTATTAATAATTGAGTGGACTATAGGTCCTGCAGGGGTAAAAGTAGTGTTGTAGTCGTCGTAGTAGAACTTAGTCTACCCGGGAAGTTAAGTTATAGTTGGTAAATAGGATGGGTGCCGCTGGGATCGCTCCACCGCAGAATTAAAACTACAGATAAATTGCCCCTGTTCGGTCTCGCGTGCTGAACGATAAAAAAAAACAATAAAAGCACCGAAAATTTCAATTTTGATGGCCCTGCTGCACCATCACTTCCTTAGCAAATATGTACTTTACCTCGCGAACACGCCCCGTCTCGTCCGCTACTTTCGCTTGATAGTTTGAAAGTAAAGCTTATGTCCAGCTTCGCCTCTCTCACTCTCTTCACCGTGTGGTGAGAACTCTTTTCTTAAGCCTACTTACTCCTCTGCTCCTCCTGCTATCATTCTAAAAGTCATGGTTGCTTCGAATCAAACTTAAACTTTAATCAACCTCCTATATTCATATTCATTTTCGTAGTCATATTCATTTTTTTAATAAAGTTAGTTTTGTTCATTATATTAAGGGTAAGGGTATTTATAATTATAGCTCATAAGCTTATTTTAACAACCTCTCTATCCCTTCTTCCTATGTTACAACTTGACATGTTAGCTTATATTTATATGTTGGCTACCTTTCCCCTCTAGAGTTTCGCAGACGTAACCACGTTGTACAGGGCCGCAGGGAGGCAGGGCTCGCCTTGTACTAAGAAGGCGTGCGAGAAAACGGTTGAATCGGCCACGGTCAAGTTCACGCCAAGCGCTTTTCCGGTAACATTTCTTCCCACGAACTTTGGAGATCCTCTATAAGCCGGGCGAACATCGTCTTGACCGTCCGGTTCGTCCGCTCGGTTGGGTTCTCCTGAGGGCAGTACATTGCTGTGTGTTGCAGTTCTACGCCGATGGAGCACAGAAAAGACTTGAGTTCCCGGCTGGCGAACTGCACCCCGTTGTCGCAAACGAACTTCCGAAGGACTCCGAATCGACAAAGTATTCGCTCTCGGAACGCTCTGTTGTTTCTCAGGTGGACCAACTCCACCCTCCTATTGAACCTACTGAGGGGCCTACGAAGTCAGCGCAGATGATGGCCTAGCGTTCCGTTACCTAGCGCGTCAATATCCGCCCACCCGGCTTCACTTGTTCTACCTTGAATTTTTGGAACACTTCATAGCATCTTACGTGTCGTGCGGCATACCGGAACATACCTGGCCACGAGTATCTTTGTGCTAGTCGGGATATCGTTTTCCTTGCTCCATGATGCCTCGCCGTAGGGGAATTGTGGCATTCCTGCAGGATTCTCTGCGGATGGCTGCCGGCGTCGGCTCTCTTTCCTAGGCTGCTAAGAGTTCAGTTTTCTTCGCAGAAGTAAACCAAATCACCGTCGTCATCAATTATTCGTATTCCCGTTAATAATGTTACATATCAATCGTATGATCCTACTGGTATTTCAATTATTTGTTCCCCAAAATGAACTAGATTTTAATTCTGGTATACATTTGGAATCGAATTGTACATATGAATGGCAATTCAATAAGAGGAAAGTTTTAACAGTTTTATAATATAACGTTATTATAATAAATTTTTTCAATTATATTAAATTTATTTAATCCTATTGTCTATTGTAAATTATTGTAAATTAATAGGAACCCATATTTATTTTTCCAACGTAATCGAAAATTTTTTATAAGTGTATCGAAATTCATATCGACTCCCACATGATGATGACGAAATGTGTTTCACATTAAGTATACTTTGGTTGATACATAATTATTAAATCTGAATTATTGGGCACAAAATGCTTTTATATACGTTTGACATAAATAAAATGAAGCGATGTTTTTATGTCGTTCCATGCAAAAGTAAAAACGTACATAATCTTGTTTACTGCATACTACATTATTATCGACCTATCCTTTGCTTTCTCGGGTGGTATAACAGCTTCATTCTCAGAAAAGTGAAATATCCCATTCCTTTTATTGGAGTAACGAGAATTCTGTGGCCCGGCTACGAAACTAAACGATCGCAAGACTTGGCAAAGAGTCGAAGCGTCTGATAGCAGCATTAGAGAAAAAGCTCCTGATTACTTCGTCACGAACGCAATGAAAACAAAAAACATTTGGCATGTGTGTCGCTAGAAGAAATAAAAAAAGAGAGCAAAAAAATCATAAAAATCATTCGGAAGGGAAGCAATATGAAAAGGAAAAGATTTATGCAGGCGGTTAAAGCAGCTGATAATGTATTGAAAAGGGAAAGACCCATTGATGTTGAGAGCGCAATTAAGATAGCTCGCAAAGCTACACATAAATCAATTGGTTCAAAACAAAAGAATGAAATAGTAATTCCTCGACTGATTAATGTTCCCAAAGATGGTGTTTTCTTAACGCCAATACCCATTTTAACAGCCCTGGGACAATTGGTGGTTTTGCATCATCTATTGAAAAACAATCAGAAACGCTTGAAGTGAAAAACAACAACTAAAAAAGAAAATTAACGATATATCCGCTCAATGAAAGCTATTTCATTAGATAAGGGATTTTATCTTAAACCATATCGAGTTGTTATGGAATAGAATCAAGAGCCTGTTGTACCTTATTTTTTTATTGCTTCTCTTAGGCTAAATAAAAAGAAAATATTTTTCTAAGCTCAGGCCCTACTTTACTGTTGCACTTCAGTGCCGAAACCGGCATAACGCCGACCTTGAATTTCCGCAAGTGTCGCAATGCCTCGGCTGGCTGGTCCATTTATTTGAGGCTGCGGAAGGTGGCTGTTTCCAAAATCTCTGACTCCACGGACGCTCTGGCCGCGTGACCGTTGCTGGGTCTTTTCACAAAAATTAAGACCGTCCTCGGTCTTATAGAAGTTTCTTAATTGCTGTTGAAGCCGAGTCAACGCTAGCTCTACACATCAGCGCGTGAAAAGGAGCAATGCTGCGACAAGACTCAATACGATGGAAAGGCCAGACGTCATTATTTTGAGAGACTTAGAGGTCGATGCGGATTCCATCTTGTTCATGTACTCCCGATTGGCTTCCCTCAGTTCGTGCAAGAAGGGTAGACTTAGGACTATTCAGCTCTCTGTTATATTTAAAACCGGCGATGAAACAACACCTGGAGCTCGCTTTCGGAGTCGCTTCGATTGATTGAATCTTGTCCTGTTTACAGTTGCCTCCTTCCGGAACGTAACCAGATAGCTGCCTCTCACCCTTGCAAGGCTCTCGCTATCAATGAAGACATCCGCTGTGCTGTCGTTAATGATTAGCATGCCGTCGTCGATTTCTTCCAACTTTGCAAGATAACTGGGTCGAGCCCTGCAATGAGTAACTCCACCAGAATGTTACTGCGCTGCGCAATTGGCACTTTAATTGTGGGGCTTCAGATGTCTACCGCCTTCGCTTCGTTTTTGCATTCTGACACAATATTGCCGTCCAAATAATCTCCTTCACTGCAGTTTAACCTTAGCGTACTTAATGAGGAAATTTATTACTTAGCAATCCAATACAACTTTTACGTCAGCAACCTGCATGAGCTCGCTGAAGCTAACATTTGCAACCACTAGGTAATGTGAGACTCAAATCTTCGGTGTTTAAAATTTTGGGGCTAATAACATTAAATTTTCCCAAAGTGAAAGTAAGTATGAGATTATGTATCTCGATACTAAGAATTCTATTTCTTGCTAGAAAGGTTTCGTATGAGTGACCGGCATCAATAAATTCTTTTTTGGTGGAACTCAAGATTTGATTGAATGTGTTTGTTAATCTATTAATTTGATCTGTGGTTCTAGTTTTCATATCTACCTGTCTATTGTTAGCTTCAATGAGTTGTTTTTCTATTAGCCTGGACCTTTCCATATCATCATGGTCAAGAGTGACGGCTATAACCTTTAAGGCTGTTGCTAAGAAATCTAGGCTTCTAGCGATTCTATGGTGAGAACTTAAAGCGGTCAACAGAGTTTTCAAATGAGTTTTCTGATCGGATTCGAATAACTTTTGCATATGCGACTATTACAACACTAAAAACAACACTTTTAGTTTCATTTTTTTAATTCGTTTTATATTTATTATTTAAAGTTGGTTAACGCGTCAACTTGCCCGTGCTGATGCTCGACGACGAGTGAAACCAAAAAAAAAGAAGCATTCCAGTACCAAGGCTAAAGTATCAAAATTACATTTTAATCTTGTTATTTCTCTTTACTCTATAAAATGGTCACTGTAGCTTTTGTAATAATAAGTGTATTCAGTGTTGTGAAATCACTTTAACTCATTATTCTCGAAACAGTGTTGTTAAAGCAATTTCACTCATTATTTCATCGCGACTGGAAATGATCGGATAATTTCCTGAAACTATATATATTATGTCATAATAAAAGGTTAGATTTGTCGAGCGCCACAAGTCTTCACATTCTTCCCAAATAAATATATCATCATTTAGTATTGGAATGTAAGTTGAATGAGTGTTATTAGTCAAGCGACGGGTCGAAAGGGTGATAAGATAGCATAGGAGGTGTAGAATCCTGAAATGACACAGGCGTACTAAACTTTAAGTATTGATTAATACTAAGGTTACAGCTGAGCAAACTGAACTTAAAAAAAATATTGCAATGAGCTTATTTTAAGTTGTCCTTGTGGACCACCCTCCCTTCAATAAGAACAGACGCTCCTAGCTCTACCTTCACTTTCTCTTCTGTGGACAAGGGTGTTCATTTATTTCCTAGCATTTTTTTGTATTTGGCAAAAACCTTTTCTCCAACTTCAAACACCCTGACTCTGTGGTTTTAGTCTGTCAAGCTGCGCTTGCTGAGCGGTTTCTTACTTTTTTATAATTGATTCCCTAAGCTCTCCGCCTGTTTTCTTCTCTGATTCTGTCGTTGCTTCTGTTTCCTTCTGTTCGGTCTCGCCGGTAACGTCTTTAACTATGTTCTTGCAATACCAGAATGTAGTTGATTGGAAAGCTTTTACTAAATCAAGTTGTATGGCAGCTAATGTCGAAAGATCGCAATGTATTGCATTCACGACATCTTGTTTTATGCACTCCTTTAGTGAACCGAAGGCATTCTCTTTATCGGTAAAGTAGTGTGACGCGCTTTTTGGCCAAACAGAATGAAGATTCGTTTTTACGGAAATCTCCCAAAATTAACTGGTTTCTAAAATAGTTGTTTCTAACGCCGCAGTGGTATACGAAAGTGAGATATCGCAATGAATGGAGGCCGTGGCCGACTCCGCATTAACATTTTTCTGCCACATAATTTTCACCCAGTCAGCTGTCGCTCGATGAAGGGCAGCAAGGAGCATCACCTAAAAAATAAGAGAATCGGTGTCGCTAACGGACTGCTTTTTCTCCTCTATAGCAGCGTTTGCTGCCGAAGCCCTCTCTCCGTACTTATCGGATTCCTAAGTCTCGGCCTGTTGGTTAATATTGTTTAAGCTTTGGCGTTTTTGACCCATCATTTTGTCGGAGTTATTTTGAAGCTTTCGACCTTGCGGTTGATCGCACGGAGCGTTGGAGCTCGTTGGTTTTCTATACTCAGTTGCCTGTGTAAACCTTGCCGTTGACTGGTCTACGTCCGTTGGCTCTGGAAGCTGTGGTTGCTACTGCTCACTACCAGGAGCTTGCTGTTTGTTACCTTGGGTATTATTTTCGCGAGAAATGAGGATTCTTTTCGAACTTATCGCCATCTTTGGGTTGACTAAACCTCTGTTCCTGGTGGTCTCGAATTTCTGAAGGTTTTCTTCGCATAACTCTGCTTAGCTCGCAATGTGCGCGCTTCTCTCTTTGCTGCCGTTTCCCTTGCTACAGCCAACTCGGTTGGCAAATCCTGTGGTTGGGCTGGGAATACACTCAACCTCAAGGACCTCCTAATAGACAAAAACGCATGCAGTGCATCTGACCTTCCCTTGGGACAAGGGTAAGCCTCTTTTCAACCTCATCATAGCTCTCCATCAGGGACATGTCGGCTTGCCTAATGTTGTCTAGGTCCTGTTGGAGTGTTCTCAGAGTCGTCTTATCAAATCTAGTCTGGCGATTATAGCCTTTAAGTTTAGCACCGTGTTGACCGATATTAGAATTCCTTTCGCTACACCTGTGCCAGTTCAATGCTAGTCTGAACGTAGCATTGACTGAGCCCCACTCAGTGAGAGAGAGTCACCCAGTGAGAGAGACTCACTCAATGAGAGAGACTCACTAAAGTTTATGATCCAGAGTACGGTCAGAACTCTCCCCACGGTCTCCACTCCAACTCGACAGCTCCGATAGAAAAATATGCAAATCACTTCTACTTCTATTGTAAAGTTCTTTATATGCAGGCGAAAAACTTCTAATAAAATGATACTACAAAAAACCACAAAAAAATCAAACTGATTTTCAACCACCGGATGAATCACTTATCTGACGCCTCCCCCACAAACAACCGGTTATCTTGTTTTAAATAATAACTACTGCCTGATAGTGTATTGAGCTGCCGTTGTAAGGCTCAAACACTTCGTACGCTTCCGTTGCTGCATATCTATAAGCAACGTAGTCTTCTTGTTGGTCTGAAAGTTCGGGTAAGGACTTCATTAAGTCAAATGGTTCGTTACAGTCTACACCAGGTTGTATTACAATCTTTTGGTATGCTTCTATTTCTGGCCTGCTCACCTGTAACTGACCTATATTTATTCTTACCTGTCGCAGTTTCTGAACTTTTGTCTGAGCTGTATGCTCTGTTGGGCAAGCGCAACGCTTGCTGCTGCCTCTAATATTGGGCGCAGACTTTGAGCATCCATATTTTGTCCTTGGGATTTTTTTGGGGCAGGTGATTCTTCGTCACTGTCAGGGCGGATATCACTACTGTACTTTATCTAGCTCAAAAATTAGGTGCTCACAAATAAAAATCTTGTCACTAATGTTAGGTGCGGTCTATAATGCCCAATAAAAAAAAATCTAGCAAAAATTCTTTAAATGAAAACGAATTTGTATATATAGGGGTGACGTAAATGTCGCGATTTTTAATGCTTATATTTATGCGGCAGCTCTTATTGCAGGATCACTTGAATTTATTTTAATTTAAATTACGTTTAATTATTTGTGACAAAATTCAATGTATGTATTAACACTTCTGAGTTTGTTATTGAGGTTCCTTTAACCAGGCAGATTACTTACATGGTTTAATGGTTATAAAAAAAGGGGTATGTCTTCCTTCGGAACTTGTGTTCCCTCGTTGCTTAGGTACGTTTGGTTGGGCCAATTAGGATAATGCTACGGGTTCTGTCTTACTTACAAGCTTTAGAACTCCTCGGCTTATCCCGCGATTATTAAATTGAAACAAGAGCCCGTTGTAGCTTATTGTTATTTCACAACACTAGCCGTGCGAATGGCATTCGTACATATATGATTTACAACAGTCTATTACATACTTTCACATAAACGTCAAGCGCCGCGAACACGGCATACAATACCTTAGCAGGTATTGCGGATCCAAGCGATCCGAGAAGAGAACGTGGACTTCGCAGTGCAAAATGCAATGGGCTATATATATGTAGCTATGTCGCACCCAGAGTAGATGTCAACCAGCTTGCCGACATATTGGAGAAAATTGCCGATGATTCACGAGATCGTTAACCTGTGATAATAGCGGGCGATTTCAATGCGTGGGCAGTCGACTGGGGAAGCAGCAAAAACAGCCAAGACGGGCGGCTCTTGCTTGACACGTTTGCAGCCTTGAATGTGTCACTACTCAACGCGGGCAACAGACAGACGTTTAACAAAGCAGGTAGAGGATTAGTCATCAACTTAACCTTTGCCAGCTCAGGCCATTAAACAAATTGTGGCAAAGCAACCTTGAGTCTATGCCGCGATGTTCAATAAGTGCATGGAGGAGCGCCGCTTCCCTACGAAATGGAATTGCCAGAGGCCAGTGTTGATCCCAAAAAGGGACAAACCACCAGAGGATCCGTCTATATGTGCCTCCTTTATGCTTGATGCGGCGGGAAAACTGGTTGAACGCATAGTCAGTAACAGACCGCACGACGAACTGAAGGAACGGCAAGGGCTATCCGAAAACCAGGGGACCCCATGGCGTAGTGGAACAAAGTACTGCCTTATTACGACCCTAGACGCGTTCAACTTAACAAGCTGGCTGAACATCATTCGTGTGCTCCAAGGATTTCGGATATCGAAGTGCTTGATAAGCTTAATTACGGACTATTTCTCCAACCGTGTGCTCCTGTATGACGCCTCTGCAGGACAGCAGGACGGAAGCAGTACTTATCAGCAGCAGAAAGTTACAATATAAGTCGATAGCTGTCTCATGCAATTGAAACCAGCTTTCAGGTATTTGGGAGTAATGCTTGACAATCGGCTTACATTCACGCACCATCTGAAGTTCGTCGGGGGAAAGACGGCGAATGCAGTAGCCTGGATGATGGCAAATAATGCGGGCCCATGGCAGAAGAGCAGGCGGCTGATCACTAGTGTGGTCCACCACGATGCCCAAGCTCCTACCGTACTTTCTGTGAAGAGGCAGCACGGGTCCTAATGATCCGGAATGATCCCCATAGATCTCCTGACAATTGGACACGGAGCAACAGTCCCCAAACTACAAGTTAGACTGAAACGATGCACGCATGTCAGGCGATATGGAGAGCCAATCCCAATGGCAAGCGGCCTTTGTTAAGTAGGAAGCACGATCAAACTGACTTTTACCTGACCCAACTACTGACGGGACACGGTTGCTTTAAATCCTATCTATTTATGTTTAAAGACGAGACGGACCCGTTTTGCAAACACTGTGCGCGGACCATAGAAGACGCTGAACAAGTCTTTTTCGTCTGTCCATGCTTCTTTGCTGAACGGGAAGAGCTAAGTCAAATTATTGGAAGACCTTTTATAGTCAACGAATTATTATATATGCTTCTAAGCTCGCAAAACAAACAAACATTAGATTGCTATTGGCACCGCAGCAGCAGAGATAATCGAATTCTTGCGTCGCGCTGAAAGACAGCCAAATTAGTTTATTTGGTTTAAAACCATTATTAAATCAGGATAAAACAGAAAATCGCATATCGAAACCGACAACACTCATAAGTAAGTGGTCTTATGGCACTCGCAGGCTACAGACTAAAGCGATTACTGCTTCATCTAGGTACATTTGAAATAGCAATAGCACATCACACTAACGGGTAGTAGCATCTCACCACATTCACTGCACTTTAGGTTGGGAAAGAGGGTTATGTTGAACACCGGCTAATGCCGATGTTCGAGAATAAGACTAAAAAGAAATGAAAAGAACAAGCAGACTATCTTTGCCACCTTCATTTTTATTCACATGACTTGGTTTGTAAGTTAAGTTAAGTTCCCTAAGCTGAGGCCCTGCCACACTGTCTGAAGCCCTAGCGCTCCACTGCACACTCGAGGTCTCCTGCTTCGCCTTCTGGTACACGCGTCTACTCACTTTGATTCTCGCTCAAAAAGTGCCGGCACGCTCGCAGGCGAGCCGTGTTCTTGCTTCGGTGTTGAGCAACCGATCGGCAACGCACGGACCATTGAGTCCAACGAAGGCCGCCACTCTCGTCTCCGCAGGTTATAGTGTCTGCCCTGGTCCTTTGATGCACGCTGGAGATTGCTGTGGACGATATAAAAGACTTCCTTCAATCTATCCGCCTTTGTCCTAGGGACGAACGCACTAGTTGCAGACCCCTGAGTCAACTGATCATACATAGCGGCGGGCAGCCGTGGTTCCCTACTCTGCATCAGGAAAGCGGGACTGAATCCTGTCGAGTCCGCCACACTTGTGTTGACCGCAAGCGATATCTCCGGCAAGAGCTCGTCCCACGAACTCTGATGGCCTTCGATAAACTGCGCTATCATGGTCTTTACGGTCCTGTTCTTCCTCTCGGTGGAATTCTCTTGCGGACAGTACGGGCAGTGTACTGGACCTCTACACCCAGGGACTCCAGAAACGACTTGAAGATACGGCTCGTAAGCTGTACCCCGTTGTCGCACACAAACTTTTTGGGCACCCCGAACCTACTCAGAATCCTCTCTTGGAATGCTGTCTGCAATTGTGCCGCCGTAGCCCTCCTGAGTGGGACCAGTTCCTCCCATTTCGAGAAGGCATTATGGAACACCAGTAACATTGTGTTGCCATGTCTCGACCGTGGAAGGGGTCCGACGAAATCCGCGCAGAGCACTGCCATCGGCTCCGCTACATGTCTCGTCAGCATGCTGGTCGCGGTTTGAGTTGCTCGCTCTTGAACTTCTGTTTTCCTCTCGCCATGATGCCCGGCCGTGGGAGCGTCATGACATTCCGCAATACTTTCTGCCGTTGACCACTGGCCACGCATAGCTTCCAGGGGATGTAGTCCTCGTCGTTCGTCCGGTGACCCAAATGACTATGTAACTGCCCCTTTTCCGGCTGTACCTTAGTCGCGAAGTTGGGAACGAAACGCCTGTACCCTGAAGCCATCCCGATACACTGCCGCAACTCCAATTAGTCGGGGCCCTAAGGTTTTAGTCTGTCAAGCTGCGCTTGCTGAGCGGTTTCTTACTTTTTTATAATTGATTCCCTAAGCTCTTTGCCTGTTTTCTTCTCTGATTCTGTCGTTGCTTCTGTTTCCTTCTGTTCGGTCTCGCCGGTAACGTCTTTAACTATGTTCTTGCAATACCAGAATGTAGTTGATTGGAAAGCTTTTACTAAATCAAGTTGTATGGCAGCTAATGTCGAAAGATCGCAATGTATTGCATTCACGACATCTTGTTTTATGCACTCCTTTAGTGAACCGAAGGCATTCTCTTTATCGGTAAAGTAGTGTGACGCGCTTTTTGGCCAAACAGAATGAAGATTCGTTTTAACGGAAATCTTCCAAAATTAACTGGTTTCTAAAATAGTTGTTTCTAACGCCTCAGTGGTATACGAAAGTGAGATATCGCAATGAATGGAGGCCGTGGCCGACTCCGCATTAACATTTTTCTGCCACATAATTTTCACCCAGTCAGCTGTCGCTCGATGAAGGGCAGCAAGGAGCATCACCTAAAAAATAAGAGAATCGGTGTCGCTAACGGACTGCTTTTTCTCCTCTATAGCAGCGTTTGCTGCCGAAGCCCTCTCTCCGTACTTATCGGATTCCTAAGTCTCGGCCTGTTGGTTAATATTGTTTAAGCTTTGGCGTTTTTGACCCATCATTTTGTCGGAGTTATTTTGAAGCTTTCGACCTTGCGGTTGATCGCACGGAGCGTTGGAGCTCGTTGGTTTTCTATACTCAGTTGCCTGTGTAAACCTTGCCGTTGACTGGTCTACGTCCGTTGGCTCTGGAAGCTGTGGTTGCTACTGCTCACTACCAGGAGCTTGCTGTTTGTTACCTTGGGTATTATTTTCGCGAGAAATGAGGATTCTTTTCGAACTTATCGCCATCTTTGGGTTGACTAAACCTCTGTTCCTGGTGGTCTCGAATTTCTGAAGGTTTTCTTCGCATAACTCTGCTTAGCTCGCAATGTGCGCGCTTCTCTCTTTGCTGCCGTTTCCCTTGCTACAGCCAACTCGGTTGGCAAATCCTGTGGTTGGGCTGGGAATACACTCAACCTCAAGGACCTCCTAATAGACAAAAACGCATGCAGTGCATCTGACCTTCCCTTGGGACAAGGGTAAGCCTCTTTTCAACCTCATCATAGCTCTCCATCAGGGACATGTCGGCTTGCCTAATGTTGTCTAGGTCCTGTTGGAGTGTTCTCAGAGTCGTCTTATCAAATCTAGTCTGGCGATTATAGCCTTTAAGTTTAGCACCGTGTTGACCGATATTAGAATTCCTTTCGCTACACCTGTGCCAGTTCAATGCTAGTCTGAACGTAGCATTGACTGAGCCCCACTCAGTGAGAGAGAGTCACCCAGTGAGAGAGACTCACTCAATGAGAGAGACTCACTAAAGTTTATGATCCAGAGTACGGTCAGAACTCTCCCCACGGTCTCCACTCCAACTCAACAGCTCCGATAGAAAAATATGCAAATCACTTCTACTTCTATTGTAAAGTTCTTTATATGCAGGCGAAAAACTTCTAATAAAATGATACTACAAAAAACCACAAAAAAATCAAACTGATTTTCAACCACCGGATGAATCACTTATCTGACGCCTCCCCCACAAACAACCGGTTATCTTGTTTTAAATAATAACTACTGCCTGATAGTGTATTGAGCTGCCGTTGTAAGGCTCAAACACTTCGTACGCTTCCGTTGCTGCATATCTATAAGCAACGTAGTCTTCTTGTTGGTCTGAAAGTTCGGGTAAGGACTTCATTAAGTCAAATGGTTCGTTACAGTCTACACCAGGTTGTATTACAATCTTTTGGTATGCTTCTATTTCTGGCCTGCTCACCTGTAACTGACCTATATTTATTCTTACCTGTCGCAGTTTCTGAACTTTTGTCTGAGCTGTATGCTCTGTTGGGCAAGCGCAACGCTTGCTGCTGCCTCTAATATTGGGCGCAGACTTTGAGCATCCATATTTTGTCCTTGGGATTTTTTTGGGGCAGGTGATTCTTCGTCACTGTCAGGGCGGATATCACTACTGTACTTTATCTAGCTCAAAAATTAGGTGCTCACAAATAAAAATCTTGTCACTAATGTTAGGTGCGGTCTATAATGCCCAATAAAAAAAAATCTAGCAAAAATTCTTTAAATGAAAACGAATTTGTATATATAGGGGTGACGTAAATGTCGCGATTTTTAATGCTTATATTTATGCGGCAGCTCTTATTGCAGGATCACTTGAATTTATTTTAATTTAAATTACGTTTAATTATTTGTGACAAAATTCAATGTATGTATTAACACTTCTGAGTTTGTTATTGAGGTTTCTTTAACCAGGCAGATTACTTACATGGTTTAATGGTTATAAAAAGGGGTATGTCTTCCTTCGGAACTTGTGTTCCCTCGTTGCTTAGGTACGTTTGGTTGGGCCAATTAGGATAATGCTACGGGTTCTGTCTTACTTACAAGCTTTAGAACTCCTCGGCTTATCCCGCGATTATTAAATTGAAACAAGAGCCCGTTGTAGCTTATTGTTATTTCACAACACTAGCCGTGCGAATGGCATTCGTACATATATGATTTACAACAGTCTATTACATACTTTCACATAAACGTCAAGCGCCGCGAACACGGCATACAATACCTTAGCAGGTATTGCGGATCCAAGCGATCCGAGAAGAGAACGTGGACTTCGCAGTGCAAAATGCAATGGGCTATATATATGTAGCTATGTCGCACCCAGAGTAGATGTCAACCAGCTTGCCGACATATTGGAGAAAATTGCCGATGATTCACGAGATCGTTAACCTGTGATAATAGCGGGCGATTTCAATGCGTGGGCAGTCGACTGGGGAAGCAGCAAAAACAGCCAAGACGGGCGGCTCTTGCTTGACACGTTTGCAGCCTTGAATGTGTCACTACTCAACGCGGGCAACAGACAGACGTTTAACAAAGCAGGTAGAGGATTAGTCATCAACTTAACCTTTGCCAGCTCATGCCATCAAACAAATTGTGGCAAAGCAATCTTGAGTCTATGCCGCGATGTTCAATAAGTGCATGGAGGAGCGCCGCTTCCCTACGAAATGGAATTGCCAGAGGCCAGTGTTGATCCCAAAAAGGGACAAACCACCAGAGGATCCGTCTGCATATGTGCCTCCTTTATGCTTGATGCGGCGGGAAAAATGGTTGAACGCATAGTCAGTAACAGACCGCACGACGAACTGAAGGAACGGCAAGGGCTATCCGAAAACCAGGGGACCCCATGGCGTAGTGAAACAAAGTACTGCCTTATTACGACCCTAGACGCGTTCAACTCAACAAGCTGGCTGAACATCATTCGTGTGCTCCAAGGATTTCGGATATCGAAGTGCTTGATAAGCTCCTGTATGACGCCTCTGCAGGACAGCAGGACGGAAGCAGTACTTATCAGCAGCAGAAAGTTACAATATAAGTCGATAGCTGTCTCATGCAATTGAAACCAGCTTTCAGGTATTTGGGAGTAATGCTTGACAATCGGCTAACATTCACGCACCATCTGAAGTTCGTCGGGGGAAAGACGGCGAATGCAGTAGCCTGGATGATGGCAAATAATGCGGGCCCATGGCTGAAGAGCAGGCGGCTGATCACTAGTGTGGTCCACCACGATGCCCAAGCTCCTACCGTACTTTCTGTGAAGAGGCAGCACGGGTCCTAATGATCCGGAATGATCCCCATAGATCTCCTGACAATTGGACACGGAGCAACAGTCCCCAAACTACAAGTTAGACTGAAACGATGCACGCATGTCAGGCGATATGGAGAGCCAATCCCAATGGCAAGCGGCCTTTGTTAAGTAGGAAGCACGGTCAAACTGACTTTTACCTGACCCAACTACTGACGGGACACGGTTGCTTTAAATCCTATCTATTTATGTTTAAAGACGAGACGGACCCGTTTTGCAAACACTGTGCGCGGACCATAGAAGACGCTGAACAAGTCTTTTTCGTCTGTCCATGCTTCTTTGCTGAACGGGAAGAGCTAAGTCAAATTATTGGAAGACCTTTTATAGTCAACGAATTATTATATATGCTTCTAAGCTCGCAAAACAAACAAACATTAGATTGCTATTGGCACCGCAGCAGCAGAGATAATCGAATTCTTGCGTCGCGCTGAAAGACAGCCAAATTAGTTTATTTGGTTTAAAACCATTATTAAATCAGGATAAAACAGAAAATCGCATATCGAAACCGACAACACTCATAAGTAAGTGGTGTTATGGCACTCGCAGGCTACAGACTAAAGCGAATAATAAGACTAATAAGAAATGAAAAGAACAAGCAGACTATCTTTGCCACCTTCATTTTTATTCACATGACTTGTTTTGTAAGTTATTGGGCGCTACCCTACGCTGTTCCCTAAGCTGAGGCCCTGCCACACTGTCTGAAGCCCTAGCGCTCCACTGCACATTCGAGGTCTCCTGCTTCGCCTTCTGGTACACGCGTCTACTCACTTTGATTCTCGCTCAAAAAGTGCCGGCACGCTCGCAGGCGAGCCGTGTTCTTGCTTCGGTGTTGAGCAACCGATCGGCAACGCACGGACCATTGAGTCCAACGAAGGCCGCCACTCTCGTCTCCGCAGGTTATAGTGTCTGCCCTGGTCCTTTGATGCACGCTGGAGATTGCTGTGGACGATATAAAAGACTTCCTTCAATCTATGCAGACCCCTGAGTCAACTGATCATACATAGCGGCGGGCAGCCGTGGTTCCCTACTCTGCATCAGGAAAGCGGGACTGAATCCTGTCGAGTCCGCCACACTTGTGTTGACCGCAAGCGATATCTCCGGCAAGAGCTCGTCCCACGAACTCTGATGGCCTTCGATAAACTGCGCTATCATGGTCTTTACGGTCCTGTTCTTCCTCTCGGTGGAATTCTCTTGCGGACAGTACGGGCAGTGTACTGGACCTCTACACCCAGGGACTCCAGAAACGACTTGAAGATACGGCTCGTAAGCTGTACCCCGTTGTCGCACACAAACTTCTTGGGCACCCCGAACCTACTCAGAATCCTCTCTTGGAATGCTGTCTGCAATTGTGCCGCCGTAGCCCTCCTGAGTGGGACCAGTTCCTCCCATTTCGAGAAGGCATTATGGAACACCAGTAACATTGTGTTGCCATGTCTCGACCGTGGAAGGGGTCCGACGAAATCCGCGCAGAGCACTGCCATCGGCTCCGCTACATGTCTCGTCAGCATGCTGGTCGCGGTTTGAGTTGCTCGCTCTTGAACTTCTGTTTTCCTCTCGCCATGATGACCGGCCGTGAGAGCGTCATGACATTCCGCAATACTTTCTGCCGTTGACCACTGGCCACGCATAGCTTCCAGGGGATGTAGTCCTCGTCGTTCGTCCGGTGACCCAAATGACTATGTAACTGCCCCTTTTCCGGCTGTACCTTAGTCGCGAAGTTGGGAACGAAACGCCTGTACCCTGAAGCCATCCCGATACACTGCCGCAACTCCAATTAGTCGGGGCCCTAAGGTTACGTATCGCCTGCACTTTCTCCGGATCGGTACGTATCCCTTCCCCACAAATGACATGCCCCAGGTAGACCAACCACTCCCTGAAGAAGCTGCATATCTTCCTATTCAGCCTGTGATGGCCGCCCTTAACCAGCGGAATACCTCCCTCAAGTTCTCTACATGTTCATTCGTTACCCCTATTACCACAATATCTCGGTAGGCGAACGCATGACGATTGGGGCGCTGTGCGGACTACGCGACGGCTCTATGGCACCTGCTTGGTTCAGCTCATCCACCTGTTCGTCAATCACCGTCTGCATGGCCGGATTCTTCGAATAATACCTTTGCTTCAGCGGCTTGTCGTCCTTCAGCCGGATCCTGTGCTCAGCGATGTGCGAGACCCCTTGCAGACCCTCGAAGAGTGCCAGTTCCAACTCCAGGAACTCCCTTAGTTCTGGATCCAGATCCGCCGACCACTCTGCCCCTTCTGGGCTGGGCTCACCCTGTGTCTCGCCTCTTCCGTGCACCGCTCTGACTCCAGATGGAGCTCCATGATGGCTCCGCTCTGGCAACTGCTCCTGATCCCCTGCGTCCATGTGGACCCTAGCCATTACTCCTAATCACTCCGTTCTCTGGCACACTTCCGCCGTGCCACCTCCATGGACATCGTAGACCTGCCTCTGCAGCTCTATGCGCCGCCTTTCGAGCTCCTCAAGCTCTCGGTCCAATCCCGTGTGAGGACCCTTCTTCGCTCCCTCTTTCGTGCCCTTTCTCTTTGGTTGCCGAGCAAGCGTTCCCTTTGCCTGGCGCAGGAAGCCTTCTTTCAGTTCCCGTTTCGTGGTGTCTTCTTTCTTCGGCTCCTCGCTCGTATCCTTTTCTGTTGGTTTACAAGCAGGCACTCCCGCTTCCTAACGCGTGAGGCCTTCTTACGGCTCTTCTCTCCGCTGTTGCCAAGCAGGTGCTCCCTTTTCCTGACATGGGAGGCCTTCCTTCGACTCTTCTCTCATCCCAGGCCCCGCGGCTGGTGCCACCACCGCCTCTAGGACCAGTCCTACCTTGCCGTAGCGCATGGTGGTGCCCATTGCACCCAAGAAATCTATTCCCCACTTCCGGACTTGTTCCGGAACGTTTGCGAGAGGCCTAACCTCCGACTTGAAATATGGCCTGGGGTTGTAAGGAACGCTACACGATTCGGCAGGGGTCCGCCCTACCTCTACGTCGATCGCTGTTGCTCGGCGGGCTACATCTCTCTTGAAGTCATGAGCCTCCCCCACACCCGTGATGACTAAGCTAGGGGTGGGCATCTGCAATTGTGTGCTCCTTAGGTCGGGCTCCGATTTCTGACGTCGCCGTCCGCCAACGTCGGGTGGGACGCCCCAGGATAACGGCTTTAAAGTTTTGGCATACTGCGACTCTCACTCGGCAAGCCGAGCCCAAATTTCAGAAGAATGGCTTGCGCAACTCCTCCACGCGCCCTTCCTTTTCCAGCCCGAACTCATGGGCGATCGCCACCAGCACCTTCTTGCACCTCTGGTGGATCCAGGGTACGCCTACCCCCGGATTTTGGCACTTACCTGCCTCCATTTCAAATTTTCGCTTACTTGCTTCTGCCATTCTCTGTAGCCAGCGTCGCCCCTCTTGGCTTTTCTGCTCCCGTGGTTCCGTTGATTTATTTATTTAATTTATTTTATTCATTTTGTCTTTGTCTTTGTCACTCCAAAAAACTAAAAATAAAAACGAGAAGGAAGGGCTATCTTCGGCTAGCCGAACCCTTAAAACCCTTGCAGACCCAACCTTTTCATATATCTAAGAAGCACAGGGAAAAAAGTTAATGCCGAGTATGGTTGAGATGTTTTGAAAAACAAAAAGGTTTTCATACAACAACTTTATTTTCGACCGATCGTTCCTATGGCAGCTATATGATATAGTGGTCCGATCTTAATAGGATTTTGCATATATATGAGGAGCATAATATAACAAATAAATGCCGAGTTTGGTCAAGATATCGTGAAAAACAAACAAATTTTCCATACAACAACGTAATTTTCGACCGATCGTTCCTATGGCAGCTATATGATTTAGTGGTCCGTTCTTAATAGGATTTTGCATATATATGAGGAGCATAATAAAACTAATAAATGCCGAGTTTGATCAAGATATCTTTATAAACAAAAATGTTTTTCATACAAGAACCTACTTTTCGACAGATTGTTCCTATGGCAGCTATACGATATAGTGGTCCGATCCAGCTAGTTTTTTTTACATATGAACTGCGTGTAGCAGAAAAATGGACTTCTGCAAAGTTTCATAAAGATAGCTTTAAAACTGAGAGACCAGTTTGCATAGAAACAGACAGACGGACAGCCGGACAGCCGGACAGACGGACATGGCTATATCGACTCGGCTGTTGATACTGATCATGAATATATATACTTTATGGGGTCGGAGATGTCTCTTTCTATGCGTTACACATTTCACGACAAAATTATAATACCCTCTGCAAGGGTATAATAATCAAAAAGCTTGGACAGTCACTGTTCACTGTTGCTCATTGATCGTTATCACTGACATTATTCCGGCCTATAGGCATTATTAAAAATCTCTTTGTTTTTTCATTACTTTAAACACACTTATTTTTTTTTTGTCTTGCTAACCTTTATTTTATACTTGTTTATCCACCTTTTTTAGTTACTTATTGTTTCATTCTTTACTTCATTTTTCTCTTCTTTATTTTCGTTTAACGACTCCACAAAAATAAAAACAATAAAAATGCACTTGATGTTCTTTTAAATTTTAGCCGTCTTTCATTTAACTCGTACTTGCCTATTCTTATTGTTTCCTCCGTTTTATATATCGGCTGCACCGACGAATTCATTTTTCATCGCGCGTAGCCTGAATTCGTCCCACTGTACAGCCGCTGCCGCGATGCCTTTACGGCTCTTCGACGCCGATGTCGACTGCGACGCACGTTTGTGCACATGTGTGCAAGCGCGGTTTTGACGTCGCCCGCCTGGCGCGCGAGCGACGTAAGTTTTCGACCGACCGTCTTCTATCTGCTCTCCTCTTTGTGTGCTCGATTTTGCACACATTTTCGTCGCCTTAATTTTGCAGGTGTTCACTTTATCGCCTAACACCATCAGTCGCCGACTAACACTCATCGCGAGCAGACGTCAGTTGCTAATCAATCGTGCTCTTATCAGTTATTTTTCCATCTTCGCTTTGATCTTCTCTTTTGTGCCCACACTATCTTCGCTGTGCATGAAGCTCTCAAGCTCATAAGCAAGAATATCGCTTCCATCTCAAATCCAAAAGACGGTTACTTGTTAATGTTGGTTCACTCAGTTGACGACGCAAACAAATTCATGAATGCAACCGAGCTTTCAGGCATATGTAAAAGAGTGCCAGTTCCACCAAGCCCTAAATTCGGTCAAGGGGACTATCTACGCACCCTACCTCATTAATATTCCCGAATCGGAAATTGTGAATGAGCTCAGCTCTCAAAAGGCAACCTCAGTCTACAAATTTACCAAACAAATAGATGGCGACTCAAAACCTTCCGGGGTCATGCTATTAACAATCGAGCTTTACAATTTACCTCCCAAAATTGATATCTGCTGGCAAATTGTAAGGGTTTCTGAATTCATTCCGAATCCAATGCGATGCAAATCTTGCCATAAACTTGGACACCCACAAAATCACTCCAAAAACGAACAGGCATGTTATAATTGCGGCCTTCCCCTCCACTCCGGAACTTGCTCTCCCAAATGTGTAAATTTCCCACAAAATCATCCAGCTTCCGATAGAAATTGTGGTGTATTTATTCAGCAAAAAGAAATAATAAAAATAAAAACAATATAAAAATGCACAATGTGCGAAGCGAAAAATTATTACAAAGCTTCGTTACCGAAAGCCTCCAGCTCGGTGAGCTACGCCGCAGTCGCAGCAAACAACCAAAACGAAAACACAAAAATTAACAAAAACAACAACAACCGACCTACTGGTAAGACCAATTTTTCTCGTCTCAATCCACGTCTACGCTTTCTTCTTCCCTCCCCTCCCTCTCAAACCCTTTCCCATTTCCCAATCCATCAAATTACTCTACAGAAAAACTCCACAATCTCATAATACCCACATACTGAAACATTTACAAAACTCAATCGTTCATCCTTAAAACAAAACTATAAATCAACTATTCACTCTAAGATGGACCTTGACTCTTTCGAGTCCATGTCCGACTCATAAAAATACACAAATAAACAACAAAAAACTCTGAAGTCATATACATATATCAAATAAATTGACTATTTATGACTATTAAAGTTATACAATGGAACTTAAAAGGCTATATAAATAATTACGATGAACTAACAATCTTAATCAATAGCAAAGTATTCACCGAGGCTCCTCGTGGTCGATTTAGCATGGCAGGGCGGGATCCTCTTGCTCCCTAGCTCTTTCGGGTGGGGGGGTTCTTTGTGGCCATGTCTCGACCTGCATACACAATTTTATTTTAGGATCCCTACAGAATCTAAATTGAAGACCGATCCTCCAAAGAAACAAAATCTCAAACAGGTATAACTAAACGAGCACTAAAAGTGCCATACAATGGTGATAGCTTTCATTAGGGCATATATATTCCGTAGAGGCGAAGTCTTGGATGTAAGCTGACTCTCGCGTTCGATACCCTCCCAACCATGATCTTCAGCGTTTAAGGTTTTGAAGATCCCAAAAAAAAACATCCTTCTACGACATTATATCACCATGTCACCAGGAAAGAAAACTTAGCAATTCATATTCAAAATCCGTAATTAATATTTATTATAAACAAAATCATTATTCAAGGAAATTTAATCCTTCCGTTAGATAATCTGCATCTTAGTACAAGTGGCAGTAATGATTCAACAATAATTCAGTAACTAAACTAGTCAGTTGATATTTTTACAATGGCTCAAAAATTCTTCAAAAATAATTCATTTCATAAACAGTTAAGTAAATATTTTTTTTCTTATTGCGCAAAATAAAAAAAAATCTCATAATTTCGCTAAAGTGCATTTAATAATTATAGAACAAGGCTAGGCAACGAAAAAAATGACATTAGTAAATTGAACTACAGTGTAATCGGCAAAAAAAATGTATTATAATAGAGTCAATATAATTGTAGTTGATTGTTAATTTTATGGTCGGAAAAAAATTATGGGCAACAGAAGGTTAAGCTCGAAGCGCATGGGCAAGTCGGAGCACAGCGCAACCAGCTGATCAGTGAATACAATTATACATATTTGTGTACATATATTTAATTCTGTTAAATATTTTCTCTTTTGTGTTGCTTCTGTCTCAGCTAATATTTGAGCGGGGTGTAGGTAAAATCAAAGATAATAAGCATTCACCAAACTGACACGGCCATAAACATCTCGATCGAAGCTAAAGCGTAATGTGAAACAGAAAGTCGGAAAAAGCTCCGCAGGTGCGCATGTCAACTTGGCTATGCTTATCTGTGCCAAAAATAAGAAAATAGAATCAAAGCAAAAGGTACAGACTTACATGTATTCCTCGATGAAAGGCCTTCCAGCGGAGAGTTTGCAGCAAATTTTATTTTTTTCTTTAAATTTACTTTCTTTTGTCTTCTGTGGGGCTTTAAATTGTTTTGATTATTTATTATGGCACAGGAGGGTTTTTAAATTGTGAGAAAAGATACTCTCCGAAACTAAGTGGGCAAAATTCTCAAAAATATATAAAAAAATTTCAGAAATGACTTGGGACTCTACCCCAACAAGAAGGGGGATAAATTTATACTATTTTTTTCTTCTCTCTATATACATAAAGATATATATGTATGTATATAGAGGTAAATTTTCGTTTTCACTGCACTTGCACGAGGTTTTTAGAGGGCCCTAATAAATGCACTTTGCGCAAACTTTTGGAACTCTCTTACAAGATTTAATAAGCTATTTTTTTACTAAAAATAATGTAACAGAAATGCATCTGCACGCTCCGGCCAACTTAATGGTCGATGTCATCTGGGCTTCTGATCAGCGGCGCGTCAATGGGGCCCAAAAAGCTACTCCCTCTTCCGGATTCCAGACTGTGGAAACGGCGCCTGCCCTTTCTTGCTGACATGAGCAAGGAAATGGCAGCTGATCCGCAGTTGAGGCTGACGTATTTAATGGGGCAGAAATGGCATTGCCGTCCCAAGAAATTACAGTGCCGTCCAATGGGCACACGTGGCGGCTGCGTCAAAATAAGTGGCTTTACTGTCAGAGACGGCGGCGGTAAGATTGATTCCTCCAAAATTACTTTCGGCATGTAGGCAAGAACTGGTTAAAACTGTGACCAGATCTTGGCACAAAGAAATATATGCCGGTGAGGTGCTGGTGAGGTGCTGGTGGCCGGGTGGCGTAGCGAAAGGTTTTTCGTCAAACGAACACAAAATTAAGATTTCGCCAATCGGCCACTTTTAGGGTTTTTTTGTTTTTGTTCAATTTAATTGGGATTTAAATTTTAAGTACGACTGATGCCCGAGCTTGTTGCTTTTAATTTAATTTTTGTTGGTGGGGCTATGTCCGAACCGCCGTAGCCAGACCTTCGATTGTCAAAGTAATTTTGGAAAAGAAGGGTTATATCCGGGACCTACAGGCTTATATAGGGTATCAGAGCTTTTTTCTTTCGCGGATTAGATTGGAGATAGCTGCGCTGCCAACGTGCACGCAGGCGCTTTATAGCAGCGGCAGAATCATTCGCAGCTGACCGTGACAGACAAAAGCTGATCGCTATAGCGTCGTTACACATACGCAAGCTGATAGGATCGCTTACGCGGTTTAATTTAAATAGGAAAACTGCGACCATTACACCACCCGATAATATCCTACCGTTAGACGGGTATATTAGCGGGAATTAGACTCTAATGTCCTTGGCATGAAAAGTGCCAATTTCTTTTCCTTGCTGATTTTCAAGGGAATAAAAACAATTGCCGAGTTTCTTTTTGACACGACATTTATTAAACTGGGGAGCCAGTTTAGCATTAAAATTGTGTGAGAATTTACTAAGCGCAAAATTTCGACAGAACACCTCCTGTCCTTCACGAAAAGAAACAGGCTTGCTGCGTAAATTATATTGAGCCGCATTGCGCTCATAGGCTTTCCTGATGTTTTTCTGAATATCTGTCCTGAGCAATGCCAAATTGTCAGACCGCAACAGGGGGACCAGCGGTTCTTCCAATAAGGACAACTCCTTCAATAATTTGTAATCGGTACCATGAGTGATCATATCCACCCCGAATAGGGCACGGTATGGAGAACACCCAATCGACTGGTGCAGAGCAGACCTTAAGGAGCATGAAATCCCTGTAATATGTTCATCCCAATGGGTCTGATCCTGTTTTAAGTACGAGCGAGTATTGAGCGGTCAACTGCCGTTGTCACTTATTATAGTTTGTGGCACACCAAAACAATGAAAAATTTGTTCAAGAAGAAATTTTTGTATCACAGCTGAGGTGAATTTCTTCAGGGGCTGCAACCAATGATACTTGCTAAAGTGATCTAAGACTATTAACAATCCCACATGACCGCTTTTGCTTCGAGGGTAGGGCCCAAGCAGGTCAATATAAAGCTTTTGAAATGGTCTGCAAGTTGGGATGTGAGCCCCCATAGGTGGCCGGAGGGTATAATTTGGAGCCTTAGTTGTATTCACGTACATCTTTAACTAATCCTGGCCAGAACAAATGTCTGCGGATTTTCTCAATAGTTTTTTGCATGCCGGCGTGAGACGACGTTATGCTGTCATGGGCTTGTTTGAGCACATCGACTTTAAGTCTATCAGACACCCATAGTTTCCACGAAAGACTTCCTTGTGTCGAGTCTCCTCTCGAATGTTCGGTGCGTACATACAAATACTTATCAACGATTTTTATGTCCGGAAACTGAGTAAAATTTTGGGAAAATTTGTCTTTAATTTGTACATAGCTAGCGTCCATAAATGTATCGGACTCAAGATCTATTACAGGACCCATGTCTAATTGAGCGATTTCATTCTCAGGCAACCGAGACAAAGCGTCGGGAACAATTTGTTCTTTGCCTTTCTGATGGGAGACGGAAAATTTAAATTGTTGCAGTCTAAAAACCCATCGTGCCAGTCTACCCGATATATTTTGCTGGCGCATAAGCCATAGCAAACTAGAATGGTCAGTAACCACTTCAAATTCCTGGAGTTCCAAATAACATCGGAACTTTTTCGATGGCTAATATGACTGCTAGGCATTCACGCTCGGTAACACTATAGTTTCGCTGCGCACGGCTTAATTTTTTTGACATGAAAGCTATCGGTTGTTCTTCATTATCTTCTGTACTAAAACGACGCCAATGCCAAAATCACTAGCGTCACAATGTAAGAAAATTTCTTCTTAAAGTCAGCATTTTTTAAAACCGGCGCGGATGTTAGCACTGTTTTTAAGTTGTCCATTGCGGTCTGTGCTTCAGGGGTCCACTCAAACTTTTTCTTTGTTGATAATACGTCCGTTATGGGGCAAGTGAGATCGGAAAAGTTGCATATAAACCGACGATACCAACCGCAAACTCCTAGAAATCCTCGAACTTGCTTCAAGTTTTTTGGCGGCGGCCAATTTACAATACAAGCTACTTTTTCCGGATCTGTGCAAATACCTCCGCTACCAATCACGTAACCAAGATAATTGATACTTGTAACACAGAATTGGCTTTTAGAAATGTTTAAAGTCAAGCTGGATTTTCTAAACTGCTCAGCGATACGAACCAATACCGCCAGATGTGAACTGAAATCCCCTGACACAATACACAGGTCATCTAAATAACCAAATACGCAGTAGCGCAGGTCAGAAGGAATTAGCTCGTCCATTAACCGACACATGGTAGACGGCGCGTTACAAAGGCCAAAGGGCATGACCTTAAACTGATATAGCGGTCTTCCGGGGACCGTAAAAGCAGTGAGAGGCTTTGAATCTTCGGAAAGTTCTATTTGCCAAAAGGCGTCTTTCAAATCTAGTTTGGAAATTATATTTGCCTTAGGTAGCCGCGAAAAAATGCCATCGATGCTCGGCAGCGGATAAGCATCTTTTTTTGTGGCGTCATTCAGTCTTCGAGCATCCAGACAAAGGCGAACCTTGTTGGGCTTAAGGACGAGTCGCATAGGCGAGCTCCAGGCGCTTACCGACGGCTCAATAACTCCAAGCTGCAACGTGCGATCAATTTCTGCATATAACAACTTTTCTACGGCCGGACTTACAGGGTAGAATCTTTGTTTCACTGGACGTGCGTCTCCTATATCTATATGGTGTTGGATCAATGTTGTGCGGCCTAATCTATCAGAAGCGTTGGGGAGCAACTGCTTTACTACGTGCAGCTGTTGCGTTTGCTGGCTATTTAAGGGATATACAATCGACTCTGTTTCCTGCTCTTTTTCCATTGATTTTAGCTCTACAGAATTTATAATGCTTGGCGCAAGCTCAAAGGCTCTCCAAAAATCATGACCCAAAATTAGATTTTGGCTTATAGAAGGAATCACATACAGTTTCAAGGACTTGGTTGCCGATTTATACTGCATTTTAACTTCAAGCACTCCGATTACTTTCTGACTATGGCCATCTGCTGTTCTGACATGCCATTTAATAGGCTTAAATTCCGGCATTGCGGTAAAATCTTGTTGCGCAAGCGTAGAACCTATGCAACTAATATTCGCGCCTGTATCCAATAGACCAAGCTCGGTAAAAGTTAAAAATGACACTTCGGCATAGCTGCGCATATCGGTGGGATTGCAAAAAACTGTCGAAACTATAAGCTTGCTATGTTGCTTGATTGCTGAATAATAATTTTTCAAGCGCTGCGTACGCTGAGAAAAACGGGGTTTTTCTTCATAAAAAATCTTATTTCGGACTTGCAAATAATTAGCTAACCGTTCCTGATATGGTAAAAATCGTAATTTAATATTTTTAGCTATTTCTATATTTTTGGAATGTGACTGTAAAATCGGTGTAGGGACCAAGCTTTTGCTTCGGTCCACCGGTTCAAAGTTCGTATGGGAATTAATTAGATTTTTGGGGGCATCCGACAGCTGCTGAATGCACCCTTCTGTTGGTTTTCCGAAGCTTTACGGATACAGTTTTGGCACTGGGGCTTATAAATGTTGGGTGCCCCACATCCGTAACAAAATATACGGCGGTCAGCAAGGCAGTTTTCCCACAGATGCCCTTGCTCTTCGCAGTTCCAACATTTAAGGTTGGCATGACATCTACGAATTGCTGCGATGTCAAAGTTCTTCTGAATTTTCTACCTCCGGTTCATTGAAAGACTCTTCTAGTCCATATACTTGGCGACGGCCAATAGTCCTGGATTTATTCATACCATCAGTGCGACAACTGAGCTCATGAACTAAATTCTCGTTCATTTGGACCAATCTACGTGGATGGCCAACTGAACTTATTGACTGGTATAGCAGTTTATGTCGGGTTTCGGGTAATAGATTATTTTTTAAAATTTCGATTAACTCCTCCTCGTCGATTCTAATTGCAAATTTATCGATCAGTGATGCTACAGCGTCATGGAACGCCACAAATGGTTCCCAAGGGTTTTGCTTCCTAGCTCTTACCAGTTCTTTGCTCATAAAATCGGAGCGATAATCTTTATACTGATGGCGAAGTGCAGTACAAAATTCTGTCCAGACTATGTGGTCTACCTGCTTGTGGTACCGCCAGTACCAGTCACGGGCTTTACCTAAGAATAACACATGTAAGTGCTTACAGAGACCCATAAAGTCGCTGTCTAAAGTTTCATCAGTCAATGTTTTGACTCTATATATAAATTCTTCTACCCCTAATCCTTCGGTAGACCCATCAAAATGAAGATTCCATTTTTGCATGGTGTCAGCAATTTTTCCATTTCGGAATGACGAACTACTAGGCGACACCGGGATTGGGATTGTCAACACTCTTGGAAAGGGTGTTGCTTGTATTTGCAATGATGACATAACGCGAGTGATTGACTGTTCGATCATCTCCTGAATTATCCTATAGTCCACTCCCAGATTTTGGCGGGTATTATTGGACTGAGTGGGTCTTCCTCTTCTTCTCACACCAGGAGCTGGTCGTGCAGGAGCGGTTTCAGGTGGATTCATGCTATTTCTAGCGTCGAGTCCTGATTGTGGTACATCACTAACATCTGGTAACCTTGCTGTTGAATTCTCGCCACTCTGGGTCGCAGCTGGATTAAGAGATTTTGCTAGACTGCGCGTTACCGTTCTCCCTATGTTCGTAGATGGAGGCGGAGCAGATTGTTTTCCTCTCGGCGAGCAATCTCCAACAACTAATTTAATTGAGGCTGGATCAATCACAGCACTACAACTGGGACATTTAGCATGGTTTACCAACCAACCTTCCAAGCAAAGTTTGTGGAAAACATGCCTACAAGGGGTGCAATAGCAAGACTGTGTGTTGTCCATTACTAACTGGCATAGACCACAGTGGTTATCAGCTGTCTCTGACGACGGCTGTACATTTGGTGGGCTGCGTAAAGGCAACATGATTCATTAATATTTTCCTGATTTGTTTTGTTTTTTGACATTGCTAACATAATAAAGTAGAAGTTATTCAAATTTGTTTTTTTTTTTTTTTTTTTTTTTTAATAACAAAATATAATCGCCGCAATGAGAGTAGGTAATTTATCTGGATTATTGAAACTACTGTAGAAAACGGTTTGTAACATTCAATAATTTAATCTAGTCAGAAATGTTCGGCAAGGATATGCAAAGCAGCATATGGCCAAGTTCCGGGCAACATTCTAACTATCTTTGATAGTATCGTTAATACAAATCCATTCCATCTAACTTTATAACTTTTGGCTCCACGAAGACTGAGATTTCCTTAACCATCAACAAGCTATCAAGTAGCAATCAGTACTGATATCTTAGCAAAATATGCAGTATTCTAAAATTGTATTTGAAAGTATTTATACCTAAGCAAATCTAATCTGTTGTTTCTCCAAAATTATAAGAAAGAAAACGAGCAAATGTATGGGACCGATTGTATAGCTGGTGTTAATAACTATAGTCGTGTTTATATATAGGCACTCAACAAGATAGTAAGGTCAGATTCTCGGCATAATTCAAGCTCTGAATTGTAAGCATCGTAGTCATAATTACTATCTTGTATACTACCAGTATCTGCGCATGCGGAAGATAGACTCAACCAGTCACATCGACGTCAGCGTGCGTGAACAATAATATAAAGACTAATTTTTTTTTTTTTTTTTATATTCAACCTCGTGCCCCACGTTGGGCGCCAAAAATTTATGTAGCATGTACTGTGTTGAAGCTACTCTAGCAATACATATCGGGTAGCAACGGTGACGGCGGTTGGCAGCCAATCTTCACAAAATAATTCGGGAAGTATTCACCGAGGCTCCTCGTGGTCGAGTTAGCATGGCAGGGCGGGATCCTCTTGCTCCCTAGCTCTTTCGGGTGGAGGGGTTCTTTGTGGCCATGTCTCGACCTGCATACACAATTTTATTTTAGGATCCCTACAGAATCTAAATTGAAGACCGATCCTCCAAAGAAACAAAATCTCAAACAGGTATAACTAAACGAGCACTAAAAGTGCCAATACAATGGTGAAAGCTTTCATTAGGGCATATATATTCCGTAGAGGCGAAGTCTTGGATGTAAGCTGACTCTCGCGTTCGATACCCTCCCAGCCATGATCTTCAGCGTTTAAGGTTTTGAAGATCCCAAAAAAAACATCCTTCTACGACATTATATCACCATGTCACCAGGAAAGAAAACTTAGCAATTCATATTCAAAATCCGTAATTAATATTTATTTTAAACAAAATCATTATTCAAGGAAATTTAATCCTTCCGTTAGATTTTCTGCATCTTAGTACAAGTGGCAGTAATGATTCAACAATAATTCAGTAACTAAACTAGTCAGTTGATATTTTTACAATGGCTCAAAAATTCTTCAAAAATAATTCATTTCATAAACAGTTAAGTAAATATTTTTTTTTCCTTATTGCGCAAAATAAAAAAAAATCTCATAATTTCGCTAAAGTGCATTTAATAATTATAGAACAAGGCTAGGCAACGAAAAGAATGACATTAGTAAATTGAACTACAGTGTAATCGGCAAAAAAAATGTATTATAATAGAGTCAATATAATTGTAGTTGATTGTTAATTTTATGGTCGAAAAAAATTATGGGCAACAGAAGGTTAAGCTCGAACGCATGGGCAAGTCGGAGCGCAGCGCAACCAGCTGATCAGGGAATACAGTTACACACATTTGTGTACATATATTTAATTCTGTTAAATATTTTCTCTTTTGTGTTGCTTCTGTCTCAGCTAATATTTGAGCGGGGTGTAGGTAAAATCAAAGATAATAAGCATTCACCAAACTGACACGGCAATAAACATCTCGATCGAAGCTAAAGCGTAATGTGAAACAGAAAGTAGGAAAAAGCTCCGCAGGTGCGCATGTCAACTTGGCTGTGCTTATCTGTGCCAAAAATAAGAAAATAGAATCAAAACAAAAGGTGCAGACTTAAATGTATTCCTCGATGAAAGGCCTTCCAGCGGAGAGTTTGCAGCAAATTTTATTTTTTCTTTAAATTTGCTTTCTATTGTCTTCTGTGGGGCTTTAAATTGTTTTGATTATTTATTATGGCACAGGAGGGTTTTTAAATTGTGAGAAAAGATACTCTCCGAAACTAAATGGGCAAAATTCTCAAAAATATATAAAAAAAATTTCAGAAATGACTTGGGACTCTACCCCAACAAGAAGGGGGATAAATTTATACTATTTTTTTTCTTCTCTCTATATACATAAAGATATATATGTATGTATATAGAGGTAAATTTTCGTGTTCACTGCACTTGCACGAGGTTTTTAGAGGGCCCTAATAAATGCACTTTGCGCAAACTTTTGGAACTCTCTTACAAGATTTAATAAGCTATTTTTTTACTAAAAATAATGTAACAGAAATGCATCTGCACGCTCCGGCCAACTTAATGGTCGATGTCATCTGGGCTTCTGATCAGCGGCGCGTCAATGGGGCCCAAAAAGCTACTCCCTCTTCCGGATTCCAGACTGTGGAAACGGCGCCTGCCCTTTCTTGCTGACATGAGCAAGGAAATGGCAGCTGATCCGCAGTTGAGGCTGACGTATTTAATGGGGCAGAAATGGCATTGCCGTCCCAAGAAATTACAGTGCCGTCCAATGGGCACACGTGGCGGCTGCCTCAAAATAAGTGGCTTTACTGTCAGAGACGGCGGCGGTAAGATTGATTCCTCCAAAATTACTTTCGGCATGTAGGCAAGAACTGGTTAAAACTGTGACCAGATCTTGGCACAAAGAAATATATGCCGGTGAGGTGCTGGTGAGGTGCTGGTGGCCGGGTGGCGTAGCGAAAGGTTTTTCGTCAAACGAACACAAAATTAAGATTTCGCCAATCGGCCACTTTTAGGGTTTTTTTGTTTTTGTTCAATTTAATTGGGATTTAAATTTTAAGTACGACTGATGCCCTTGTTGCTTTTAATTTAATTTTTGTTGGTGGGGCTATGTCCGAACCGCCGTAGCCAGACCTTCGATTGTCAAAGTAATTTTGGAAAAGAAGGGTTATATCCGGGACCTACAGGCTTATATAGGGTATCAGAGCTTTTTTCTTTCGCGGATTAGATTGGAGATAGCTGCGCTGCCAACGTGCACGCAGGCGCTTTATAGCAGCGGCAGAATCATTCGCAGCTGACCGTGACAGACAAAAGCTGATCGCTATAGCGTCGTTACACATACGCAAGCTGTTAGGATCGCTTACGCGGTTTAATTTAAATAGGAAAACTGCGACCATTACAATTGTTGTCAAAAAACACCTGCCGCACTCCTTACTACCTAACATAACTAGTTCAAATATTCTGCATTTGGCTATCCAGTTAAACTTTAACCAAAAACAAACCATACTCAATAACCACATTCCCCCAGCCCAATCATTTTCTTTGAACGAATTTTATGCAATAATAAACTCTTTCAATGTACCACTAATGCTAACCGGCAATTTCAATTCCTGAGGTTTTGCTTGGGGCTCCAGTCGCACCAACTCTAGAGGAAAACAAATAATCAGAGCAATTTCCGCATCCAACTTAACTCTTTTGAACGATGGCACTGCAACACACTTTTCCACCCATAGAACGTTTTCACATATAGACCTCACTTTTATTTCTCCCACCCTACCCACTTTGCAAATGGAAAGTCCTGGCTGATTTTCAAGGCAGTGACCATTTCCCAATAGAGACTCATTTGCTACAACAAGTCAATTTTCAAAAAACCAACTTCTCTCCAAAATACAAAATTGAATGAGCAAATTGGGAGCTGTTTAGTAACATTTATGAAAAACACCCTCCAATTGCGTTCAATGCAGACATCCAACGCCAAGTCGCCCAAATAACAAAAGCTATCCGATTTGCCGCCAATATTGCAATACCACAGACCAAACCACATACATTCAAAAAAAAAGTACGCTGGTGGAATAATAATCTTGGGAATCTACGGGAAAAAAGCAACAGCTCTAGCAAACCTATAAGCATAAAATGACTGACGCTAATCTCATTGCCTACAAAAGATCGAATGCTCTTTTCAAACGTGCAGTTAAAGAAGCCAAAATGGAGTGCTTTGGTACTTTCACATCCAACATTACACCTCAGTCTACAGCAAAACGAATTTGGTCTGATATAAAATCACTTGTGGGAATCCCAGCCCCGCTGCTAAAATGCATTAACTCGAACAACACTTTAATAACTTCCCCTTTTGATATGGCCAACGAATTCGCCAAAAATTGGTCAGACTATTCCAAGAGCAGTAACTTTGATAACGAATACACGCGACAATAGAAATTATCCCTCGAATATGTGCACTCTCCCAGCAGGCAAAAGGCAGAGCTTTTAAGGATTTATAATTGCATGTTTAGGGTGGGTCGGTATCCCCATTCATTGAAATCAGCAATTGTAGTGCCTATTCCAAAGCCTAGCAGGCCGTCATCGGAATTCTCAGTTACCGACCGATTTCCTTACTTTCATGCATGACCAAAACGTTCCACAAAATGATAGCTCGCAGACTATTGTGGTATATTACCAAAAATAAATTCCAAAGCCCAAATCAAGTAGGATTCAAGCCCAAGCATTGCACGATGGACTCCCTCCTACACTTGCAGCACTTCGTGTCAGATGCTCTTTCGACCAAAAACCATGTCACCTTATTGGTGACTGATTTTGAAAAAGCATTTGATCGCGTGGGAGCTCATACAGTTCTTTAAAAGCTCGCCAAATAAGGGGTGGGTGCGAAAAACTTCAATATAGTGAAGGCTTTTATGACGGGCTAGGCTTAACAACGTGCTATCCAACTTCCACAATTTGCACAACGGCATTCCTCAAGGATCGCCGCTGTCTGTAATCTTATTTATTGTAGCATTTGAAGAAATTAACAAAATTGCTTTGAAATATAAAGAAATTAAGATTATAATGTACGCAGATGATGCCATAATTTTCAGTAAAATTAAAGACATTGTTAAACTTAATATATTTCTTAATAATATACTTGAAGAAATTTGTAATTGGGGGCTAGTCTCTGGTGCAACCCTTTCATCTAATAAATGTAAAATCCTGCATATCTGCAAAAAAAACAGATGTACATACACTAGTTTAAGCTTTAGTAATTTTGCCAAAGAATGCGTCCAGGCTCTTAGGATACTCGAAGTATATTTCGATAAGAGAATGACTTTTAAGAACCATTGAATATATTTAAGAGAGAGCCTCGAAAGAAAACTGAACACTCACTAATTAACATTAATATTCTCACGAATGTCAGAATACTCTCTAAAGTAGAATATGCATTGCCAATATTTGGTTGGTGTGCAAAGTCACACATTCGGATGCTTAAGCCAACCTACCATACTGCTGTTCGCCGAAGTATTAATGCGTTGCCAACATCCTCAATAAGGTGCATTCTAGCGGAAGCTGGTCTGCCCTCTATCGAGGACAAAATTACAGAAACGACAACAAAACTTATATCAAAGCTTTTCTGCTCTCCAAACCAACTACTTCAAAACGATATGCTCAAGGCCGCCAATAAGAAAAAAAATGCAAGCACCTCTCCACACTACGTCGATGCTCCGCCCTCTCCAGAGAACTTAACATTATACCACCATCTTCGGTTAGAAAGCCAACAGTACCACCGTGGCTTTTGCTCACATCTTCCATCAACACCGCGCTACGCCAATATCCAAAAAGCAGCACCAACGGTGAATCTTTCCGTAAGCTATTTGCAAACCAATTTATAGAAACCGAACTTGGTTATTTACTGACGCCACAAAAACAGGCGATATCACTGCATTTGCAAGTGTCAATCAAAATGGCAAAAATATTACTGCTTGATGCCTCCCAGAATATTGCTCGATATTCTTGGTGGAAGCAGAAACCATTCTAAAAGCTATAAACTACGCTCAAGGAAAATCTGCAAAATATATCATTTGCACCGACAGCCTGTCTACTGTCGATGCCATAAGCAACATTTCCAACTCCAACCCAGCAATTGTCCAGATTCGGGACTCACTTATAAAAACCCCTTCAAAGCTCCACATTTTTTGGGTACCTAGTCACAAAGGTATTATTGGAAACGAGCTAGCCAATACTGCAGCTAAATCCATGTCGAAGTATCCCACCTTCACGGTAATCCCATCCGCTGAAAAGGACATGCAAAATGCTATTCAACATCATATACGATCACAGATAATCGGGAGCTGGTCGTCTTTTCAACACAAGTATAAGGAGGCCAATCTACATCTGGTTAAATTGAGCTTCCCCGGCAACTTTTCTCGATCGAAATGTGCAATCTTCGTTCGCCTCCGGATCGGACATTGCAGCGTCACCCACGCTCGCCTGCAAATCTAATTGTCCAGTATGTGGTCATGAGCTATCGACCACCCATATTCTAACCTGCCGAAACTGGAAAAGATAGGGAGAACCCACTTCCCTACCACACTACCATCGACCTACCTATCCTTAGTCTCACCCTCCAACATAGATAAGATTTACAACTTTATAAAAGAATGCAACTTAACCAGTCAAATCTAAAAGAAATTATTTTAAAGGAGAGCTGAAGGCCTGGACGCTAGCGCTCTTTTGTAGTAATTAATTATAGTATAATTTACAATATGAATGTATTATAGGTAATCCTAATAATAAAAAATCGCCTAACACAGGGTATGTAATGCACTTGCAAGGGTACGCTCACCTACCTAATACCCTAGATTTGCATTTTACCCATTTATGACGTATTCTTTTTCCCTTATCCTCTGCTAGGGTACATACACTCTAGGGTATGCCCGACTAAAAATACCCTGTATACACCTCATCATCTTATATTCCCTTTTTTTCGAAAACACTTATTTGGGAATACTTGCGGGGCTTTATTCGGCACACTTGCCTCGCCCCTTAACACCTCTATGTCCCTGCTCGGGCGCCACTTATATGCTACTGGCCGGGGTACAAATCTTTGTCTCACCAGGGTCAGCAATTTACAAGACATTTGTTAATTTGCTAGAACGGAGGGTTTAGGGAGAGAGGAAGATTTTCGAACCACACACACTGCCAGACAGCAACCTCAAACCACCTACTACCGGGCAGTAGCCTCGCACCACATATACTACCAGTCAATAGCCTCGCATCACACACTATCGGGCAGTAGCAACGCACCACATCCACTGCACTTGAGATTGGGGAAGAGGGTTATGTTGAACACCGGCTAATGCCGGTAAGAAATAAAAAGAACCATCAGACTTCCTTTCCTATCCTCATTTTTATTGGGCGCTACCCTACGCTGTTCCCTAAGCTGAGGCCCTGCCACACTGTCTGAAGCCCTAGCGCTCCGCTGCACACTCGAGGTCTCCTGCTTCGCCTTCTGGTACACGCGTCTACTCAATTTGATTCTCGCTCCAAAAGTGCCGGCACGCTCGCAGGCGAGCCGTGCGCTTGCCTCGGCTGCTTAACTTAGCGGCGAGCTTTCACAACTTTCGCCGAATTGAAGTTGCGCTCTCGAAGACGGTGTTGAGCAACCGATCGGCAACGCACGGTTGCTGCGGAGGCCGGCGGGTAAATTTAAACTTAATTCGAACTAGGCTCCTTGCCCTTAACTGACTTCAATAATTCTGCACCTTGCCTTAACAATGCCTTTATCCTATAGCATACAACATGTTATTATAGTAACTGTGTTAAAAAGTTCCATAAACGTACGTATGGGTATATGCACTAATTAGACGTAAGACATATGATTACATTCTTTCCTAAGCTTTAATTAAGATATTGAATTTTCAATTTGGAAATTATGTTTAGCGTAAATTGGCATTTTATTGATTTAATTTAAAAGTGCGTTCACTTTTATGTTAAGTGATACATGCATACTTATACATGCACAAATACTAACCAGAAATAGCACGCGGTAGACGCTCGCTCGCCTAGACTTAGGCCGAAAATTGCATTTTCTTTCCTCATTTATTTTTTCAAAGTGTAAAGGGATACAACTAGCATAATACTAAAAAAAAAAGTTAAATAAAATATTCTTCCAACTGGAATTGTACTTGCGCCCCGCGACCGACGAAACGGACCGCTTCCCATCGCTTTATACTTGGCAGTGTTACGGAACTGTTTTTACTCTTTGGGCCGTGCCGGCTGGCTCGTCGGTTCTCTAAGGGTAGTCCCATCCCTGGCCCGCAGTCCGTACAATCGATATAAAAGTGCTCAATTAAACATCTGTAGCGAACGGACCTATACAACACTGAAGCAAAATAAACAACAAAATTAAACAACAATAAATAGATGGAACTACAAATAAGTGAATAACATAAACAGCCGACACTACAAATAAATGAAAACAACAAAGGTGAGACCTTAATACAAATCTTGGCCACCTGTTGGGCTATAACAGCCTGCGTCGGCAATCATGCCATTCTCTTATTGCATGGGGAGTCACTAGGAGGCATCGATATATCGGTGAGGGCTCTAAATACCTTAGAGCGCCCCAAATTTCGCCGGGGTGGCAACGCCTAGCTCAGGATACACTGTATCGAGCGAAAAAAAAGTGGGAGAGAGAGGCGGCACCCGATTCGCTCGCAGGGTAATGATTAAAAATACGCCCTTTGTGATGCCATTGGCCAACGGTCGATGACTTACCCATGCCGATCGTGCCTATGGGTAACAATACACCGAAGATGTGAGTGTATGGGTAGGCATATTTGGGCATAAGTTTCTTTTCTGCCCATAGCAACAGGGAGTCAATTTTGGGAGGCGGTACAAGACTGTCGGGCTCTGGGCAAACGCACCAGTGGCAGTTTTCCTTTTTTCATCCCGGCCAACCAAAAACTTAACTAACCCGAAAAAACTGTTTTTTTCAAAACGCGTTTAAAACGTTTATTGAAATAATATATTTAACCAAAGATTAAACTCACCTTTACGTAAATAAAATGGTGCCCAATAAAAATAAATTGCACGTGTAAAATGAGCTGTGCTGAGGTACAGAAATTTTAACTTTAAACATACATGCGACACGAAACGAATAAATAAAAGCTAAGCCAACAAATAAAAGAAAACGACAAACGGTTGCGGCAACGAAAGGATCCACGCGGAAGACCTCAGGCCGTCCAAGAAGCTCTCGAACCAGCGAGGCCAGCAGGTCACAACCCAGGCCAGGTTCCAGCTCAATGGAGCACGTCCGCCATACCCTCGGCGCACTTTTCACCGGCGCTATTCCGAAGGAGAGGCTAAGAAGCAGCCATGGGCTAGACCAAGCCCACATTAACCGAGTGAGTCCGTTCCGACAAACAACCTCCGTGTCCCAGACATATAGGGATAAAAAAATATAAGATCGAAAAGTAATAAAGATATGCTATGTATAAGTTTTTTTTGGCATAATTTTACTTTCACCTTAAAGAGATATTGTTTGTGCACAGAATGGGGATCACCTAAAGGCTATGGCCAATGCCAGGGAAACCTGAAAGCATACCAATTTTATTTCAGCGTGGTAATGAAAACGTATATAAGTGCATGAATGTGTGGAGAGCCAAGTGCTCAATTAAGATTTATAAATATGTTCTCCAACGTTGTTCCCAGCGGCGGTTGGCATTAGCTTTCGGTGACGTCCATTCCCTATTGTTGTTCTGCTATTAATGAAATAAGAAATAAGATCGATTGTTATAGCTATAAGATAATGCAAGTAATTATACACACCTGTTACAGTGAGAGAAATGTCCGCTTGCATGAAATTATAAACAGCAGCAGTGGAGATATCCTGTAAAGATACATGAGATAATTGATATTGAAATTGTTAATAATTATAAGAAAATGCAACCAATTACACGCATCTACTGAAGGAAAACAATGTCCGGGTAAATTTCCATTGATGGGGAGAGGGGGTATGACTGCCGACAAGGGCTGATGAAGGCCATCCAGTGGCCAAAATAAGGGAGACGAGAGTAGGTGCTCGTTTTGGGGTGAGCGGGTACGCTGGGTCCGAAACCGGGACCCGATCTGGAAAAGTAAAGTGGATCAGTAGTGTTTTTTTAGCAATTTATATTAGCGGCTCACTTTTGTTGTTTACGTTTACTTGTTGTCATAGCAGTTTATGCTTTTCATTGCTAGTAGTTCCGGCTGTTTATCGATTTGTAGTTCGTTTTGGCGATAGTGTTGTGTAGGTCGGTTTTGCTGCAGACGTTGTAGCGTGTTAATATCGGTTGTGCGGACTGCGGGCCAGGGATCGGACTACACCCAGAGAACCAATGAGCCAGCCGGCGCGGCCCAAGGAGAAACAAGCAGTTCAGTAACACTCTCTTCGTCTATAGACAATTGGCCGGACATTTTTCTTTTTTCAATGTATGCATATAATTGGTAGCATTACTCTTATAGTTATTGACAATAAATATTAATTATTTAACTTTTATTTTCTTTCCGGGGTCGAAAAATGTGGTCGGCCAGTCTGGCACCTTCGGCGTGGATCTCGGCTCTGATATATATCTTTTTATATCCTGAACTCATTGAAAATGGGTAAAAAAGCTTAAAATATATTTGAGCGAATGCATGTAACAGGCAGAAGGAAGCATCTCCGATCCCATAAAGTATATATATTCTTGATCAGCATCAATAGCCGAGTCGATCTAGCCATGTCCGTCTGTCTGTTTGTCCCTCTGTCCGTCCGTCCGTCCGTCCGTCCATCCGTATGTATGAACGCAAGGACGTCAGAAGAGCTCATTTAAATTTGGTCGGAAGGTCCTCCTAGTCCTTGCGCAGTACGAGTTTGTTTCCGATATATATATATATATATAATCGATCAAAATCGATATAGAAATCCTGTTTTTGAGCCATTTTGGTAAATAACAAAAGCTTGAGTCACCAAACTTGACATGTAGTTTCTAGAATAGTATATATATTTCAGGTGTCTTTCATTATATAGCTATCGCCACATCCCCGCTACCACCATATACCTTTAAATCAAGTAAATAAACCAATTTGTATAGCCCACCTATTTAAGCCACAATTTTAAAGCAATTGACTTTTTGAGAATACACAAATATTCTATAGCACAAAAAGATTTACTGTTGAAAATTTCATTAGGTTATTAAAGAAAATGTGTTTTGGCTAGCCTCTTGTTTGCGGCAGCTGGAGCAAATTGCAAGAATTTTTATATATATGTACACACACACATTGCGCTTCTTTATTGAATTCTATCAACAGCATGACAATTGCGATCGTATTGTTTTCTGCGCTTCTATTTTAATCCGTTATTTTCTCACTGAGACCTAATTCTTGGTGTGACTGTTGAGTAGAGGCGGCGGCAAGTAGTGCGGCGTGTTGCGAGTTGCGAGATAATACTTCTTTTTTTTTAAATTTATTTGTATTACTACTAAAGCAAACGAGCGCGAAGCGCGAGCTGCCTTTGGTGTTGGGATAAGAGGGTTCAGGGTATCCCCTAGTCGGAAGCTCCCGACTAGAGAATCTTACTTGTTTTACTATACATATTTTTAGTTAAATTTTCTTATTTGTTTCACTGCGCAGTAATTCGTTTATTTTTATTTTTTTTTTGTTGGTTCAACTTTAAGTTGTATCGTGAAGCTTTAATTTTTATTATTTTTTTTATTTTATGTTTTAAAACATGTTCAAACCGACGATTTTAACGAATTTGATGTTCAAAATTGTGAGACAGCTCCTAAGGTTGCCACCCCACTAGTCAAAATCATAGTTATAGTATAAAAGCAGCGTTAAAGAAACTTTATTAGTAATAAGAATAGCTGAGGCAAGGCGCCGAATTATTGAAGTTAGTTAAGGGCAAGGAACCCTAATAGCTTCATTTAACGGCCAGCCGACGCTGCAACCGTGCATCGCTGATGGGTTGCTCAACACCGTCCTCGAGAGCGCACCGTCACTTTGGTTGCGAAAAGCGAAAGCTCCATCGCCTCAGAGTTGTGAAAGCTCGCGGCGAAGTTAAGCGACCGAGGCAAGCGCATGGCTCTACAGCGAGCGTCCCGGCATTTTTGCTGCAACGTTCAAAGTGAGTACACGTGTATTTCATATTAACACTGACCTCGGGCATCGTGGCAAGCCGTTCAACATAACCCCCCTGCCTAACCTTAAGTGTGGAGGGGGCCCGTCGCTTGTGCGAACAATCCCGACTTTTAGTGTGGGCGTGTGTCTAGGCGACTTCAGGCAGATAACGCTCGCGATATCCATCGAGCGCTGAAGGCAGACTCGGCTGTTCTGGATATACGCCGCGTTTTCGCCAGGTTTGTCCATACGGGGAGTGAATGTGTGCTCAACTAACGACAGGGTAGAGACACCGTAGATTCCCACTGAGCCTCGAAGGCGATCTCGAGCGGCTCGTGGATGGACACGTCGTCATACTCTGTAAAAATAGTACAGGGTTAACCCGTTTGAAGCAGGAGCCCGTCGAGCAACAGCAATCGACACCGAGATGGGGCGGACCCTCGCTGACCCAAGTAGTGTTCCTTTTGTTGCCAGGCCGGATGTTAGTCCACTTCCGATCGTTTCGGAACAAGTTCGGAAGTGGGGTATGAGATATGATGCCCGATCCGACCCCCTTGGATTCCTGGAAAACTTCGAGAGGCGGGCCATCACATGTGGTATCGTCCCCGATCGCATGCCTAGGGCAATGAGCGAGGTATTCTGCGACAGGGCCACTCTTTGGTTCCTCAATTGTGGACTGAGGGATGTGCCATGGTCAGTGTCTAGGAGGGATTTCTTAGAGTTCTTCCTGCCACCGCGCTATTTCAAAAGGCTTGAAGACAAAAGCCGGTCCCGCCAGCGGCGCGTGTGGGAAGAATTCAAAGAATACCTAATAGAGCTGAGAGCCCCAATGCATTACGCCAGGTATGATCCGTTGCACGAGTTGCATCGGATATTTCAAAATGCCGCCCCCTAGTACAGGTTCTACATGCGTAGGCAAGATTTCTCCACTTTTTCCCAGCTAACGCAAATGGTTGTGGAATACGAGACGGTCATAAGGAAAAGAACGAAGCACTAGGGGAACCATTTCGTGAATCAGGATGACAATGGCCCATGCGGAGGTCGCCCACCGGATGATGAGCCAAGAGGCCGGAACAGGGTTCGATCCGCGTCATCCTAAGGATGGATTTATTGTGTGCAATGGGCACCACAATGCGCTGCGGCAATGACGAACTGCTCCTGGAAACTGTGGTAGCACCGGTCCGTGATAAGTGACGAACCAGCATAGCTTGCCGGACAGGCTGTACCCCCACCAGGGTGATTTCCCATTACTTTCCCAATACTATCTCTTTATCCTTTCTACTTAACACTCTATATATCTAGCATACAGTTCTTTACTTTATTAACAATCTTCTTACTTTCTTTTCTCGTATTTATGGTATTTTCTTAAATAATATAGCAAATTAAGATTATTTTTAATTTTACTTAAGAACACTTTTTTCCTACTTGAACCCTTCATCTTAAATGTAGGCTCCAATAGCGTCACTGACAAAATTAGCTGTGAAAAGGGGCACAGCTGGCCGGACTGGCAAATAAAACACCTCCATCGATCGGTGATGTTATTAGAAAATTGTGTTGTCTAACTAGGCTTTAAGCATTTAATTTTCATAATTGTATATATAATGTATTGAATAATTAGGAAGACACTCGTTTTGTCGACCATTGATAAAAAAAAAAAAAAAAGTCCCACGTCAGAGAAAGGGGGTGCCTACTCGGCAACCGAATGGAATGGTCACCAAAAGGAAGCGAAGGAGGGGCCTTACTCAAAACCAGACCGAGCGTACGAGGAGCCCAAAAGTCCAAAAGCTGCACGCGTGGAGCTGCTGCAACAAATCTACGATGATCATGGAGGTGGCACGGCGGAAACGTACCACGAAACGGAGGAAGCCGAAAGAAGGTAGACAGCTAGAATCCGAGGTAGTGGATCGGGAGCAGCTGCCAAAGTGGAGGAAATATGTGGCTCCATCTGGGGTAGAAGTGGTGCACGGAGGAGGCGAGACACAGGGTGAACCTAGCATAGAGTAGACAGAGTGGCTGGCAGATCTGAATCCGGATGTAAGGGAAGGTCTGCAGGGGGTCTTACATAACGCGGAACACAAGATCCGGCTGAAGGATGACAAGCCATTGACACAAAAGTACTGCCCGAAGAATCCAGCCATGCAAAGGGTGATCGAGGAGCAGGTAGAAGAGTTGATCAAGGCAAGTGCCATCGAGCCGTCGCGTAGTCCACCCAGCGCGCGAATTGTCTTAGTCAAGAAAAAGACCGGCGAGTGACGCATGTGCGTCGACTACCAGCAACTCAATGCGCACTCCATTCCGCTTACCCTGTCCCTCGGATTCATCACGCCCTTGAGCGGTTGAAGCACGGATATTGGCGAACATCGATGGCAGTCGATAGAAGGGAATGCACGGCATTCACGGTCCCGGGAAGAGGTTTATTTCAATGGCGGGTGATGCCATTTGGTATACACTCCGCGTGTGCAATCTTCCAGCGAGCATTGGAGGTAGACGCGATACGTAGCCTTAGGGCCTCGACTAATAGTAAGGAGTTGCGCTAATGTCTGGGGAATGCTTCGTGGTACAGGTGTTTCGTGCCTAACTTCGCGACTCAGGTACAGCCGCTGACGGCGCTCCCAAAGAAGGGGCGGAAAGGGTCAAAGGGTGAGGAACAGGAGGAGGTATTGCGTCAATTGAAGGACAGCTTGGCGACTGCCCCTGTGTTGGCTTGTCCGGACTTTTTCTGACGCAGGCGATAGAGGGACACGAGCGGATGATAGCATACGCGAGTCGGAAGTTACTGAAAGCTGAGGTGAACTACTCCGCACTCCGAGAAGGAATGCCTGGCGGTCGTGTGGTTGATCCGGAAGTTGCGTTGCTACCTAGAGGGGTACTGTTTTGACGTGATAACGGATCACCTGGCACTCAAGTGGCTCAACTCGGTCGAGAGCCCTTCAAGGAGGATTGCGCGGTGGGCACTGGAATTGCTGCAATTCCAGTTTGGTGTCCGCTACCGACGGGGGAAGCTCAACGTCGTGGCTGATGCACTTTCAAGTCAGTAAGCAGTGGTGGCCGAGCTCCAATGCAAATGGGTCGCGAGCATCCGTGCCAGGATCCCCAAAGAGCGAGCCAAGTTTTCCGACTATGTAGAAGAGAATGGGCAACTGTATAGACATTTGGGCCAACGGGCGGACGACGAGGACTACATTCCTTGGAAGTTATGTGTGAGCAGTGGCCAACTGCAGGGGGTATTGCAGGAATGTCATGATGACGAAAACCGTGTCGAGATTGGCCCAGAGGTACTACTGGCCGGGTATGTTGTAAGACGCCGCCAAATATGTGAGGTGCTGCGAAGTATTCTAGAAGTTCAAGAGCGAACTACTCAAGCCGGCCGGTCGGATGTAGACGAAACAGGTAACAGAGCCGATTGCAGTACGCACTGACTTCGCCGGGCCCACGGTCAAAACATGGCAACAAGATGTTGCTAGTGCTCCATGATGCTTTCATAGTTCTAGTATGTAAGCATTGTTAACGATATTGTATTAGTATGTTTCTGTTGTTATGTCCAACTGTCTAAGTATAGATTAGTAGCTTATTCCGAGAAGTGTGTTGTCCCTTGCAGCCAATGTACGACGTTTCGACGCAATTATAGTTTGGTAAGCAACCGCATACTCCTCCTTTTATCTAATCGAGTATTGCCAAAGCAAGATTATACGGCGTTAAGCTGAGGGGCATGACTTGTTTTTAAAATAACTATTTTAAAGAGAAACAACGATATGAACAAGCCCGTAGAAAAATGACGAAAGCTGCTCAGTTGTATCTAAGTTTTCGTTAGCACATATCTTAATTTGAAAAATGTTTTGATTTGAAAAATGTTTTGATTTGAAAAATGTTTTGATTTGAAAAATGTTTTGATGGCCGAATTCAAGCGTACGTTTGCAAGTCTAGATGTACATAAGAAACTTTACGAAAGGAAGAAGAATAGCTAAGGCAGGGCGCCGAATTAATGAAATTAGTTAAGTGCAAGGAGCCCTCTTAGCTTCCGTCCTTGAAAGCGCCAGGGAGTGTGTTAGGACTTATTCCTTATACCATCTACACATTTGACCTCCCTTCTATACGTTGCCAGAAGACACTTACTGCAAGTTACACTTTATTGGCAACTAGCTTTTCTAGAAGATAATACGTCATGTTAGTTCAGGAATTTTTGGATGAATTTGAAGTATGGGCCTCTAAACTGGAAAATATCGGTCGATCCTGCCTAGACTTAACATGCCAGTTTTTCTTTGAATCGTATCAACACGACTCGTTTGAATCTCGACATACTCACATTACGCACCCGTCTAACTTTAGAAATCTTGGGCTGGGCCATTGACCGAAGATTAACTTTGACGCACCGCATTCTGTGAATGCGTGCTGTTGTTTTGTCCAACTGTCTGTACGTTGCAATATATTTAGTGAGCTGAAAGAAAAATGTTCTGTGTATGAGCAGATGCATGAGCGTAAGCACCTAAACAAAACTCTGTACAGTGGTGGAAAAAAATATGAGCACAGTGTCAAAGCAAATCATTGTTTTAATTGTGGGTCGACAGACCATTTAAAAAAAGACTGTCAGTCTTAAACAAATTGCCTCAAATGTGGTTTTAATGGACATATATCGAAAAACTGCCTTAAGTTAAAAGCGCATGAGCATTGTTAAAAATAACCGATTTAAACAAGTTGTAATCAATGATTTAAAAGTTGACTATCTAATTGATACGGGAGCAGATGTTTCAATGAGTAATGTTGATCTGCACAAGTCGTTTTCTATACTAAGAGGTCTTGGCAATGCAAAACCATTGCCAATTGGAGAATTTGTTAGCAAGGTATTTCGTAGACGGGATCCAAGTTGATAAAATGATCGTCATTGTACCCGATAATACAGTTGAATACGACTTTTGCTGGGATACGATATCATATCGAAATTCTTAATAATGATGGACGAGAATGGTTTCCTGTTTGTGCTTGAGATGCCGCGGGAGGACAACTACGCGCTTAAAGAGCTAAATATATACAATGTTGTTGAGATCGAAACTGATATAAGCACTCCTTCGCAGTTCAAGCCGCTGATTCGATCGCTGATTGACGCCTACCAGCCAACGGCATCACCTGAGATAAGCTCTGTGCATCTAAGAATCATCCCAGATGGACAAATAATGCCGTTCAAGCAGCAGCCAACCTGCCACTCTCCTGTTGGTTACAGTGCGGTATTGTTAAATGATCCATGTCTAATTTTGCAAGTAGAGTTGCCATTGTTAAAAAAAAGGATGGTACCAACAGAATGTGTGTCGACTTTCGTCAGTTAAACTCTATGGTGCTAAAAGACTGTTTTCACTTATCACTTACCGACGATGCACTCGCGAAATTGCAGACAGGTAGAATGTTTGTGGCCATTGAAGAGACGAGCCGAAAATGTACAGCGTTTATTAAAACAAAGCTCTATTCCGATTAACCAATTCGCAAGCAGCCTTTATAATATTTTTAAACAGCATATGGACCTAGTATCAAATGTTGTAATGTACTCATAAATGTATTTGAGCTAGAAAAGATTCAAGCTATCTTCCAGATTCTTTGAATAGAATGTTAACTGAGTGCTAAGCTACACAGTAAAGGAAGTGGCACCAAAGCAACACGTAATAAAGAGTTCCCTAATTGAAGCCGATAATATTGTGGATTTTCGCCCGCTTACAGGTGGCTACCGGTCTTTGTTGACCAGGAACCACCTCTAACACCGAACGGTCTACTCAAGGGAGTAATCAATCTGCCTGACATACCCAGCATCCACGAGCAGCCGGGCGAGAGATGCGCCGCAAGGAAGCAGTGACGCGTTGCACGGCTATTACGGTACCATTCTTGGAAGCTGTGGGTTTTGGTTTACCTGCCTCCACTTGTGCGCCGCGTGATATGGTGTGCGCGTGTCAATGCGATACGTCATGGCAATGTGGGGTTTATATGCGACCCAGCCGTGCCACACAGGGAGTAGCGAAAGTTCCTTGATACGCCAATGTGCGAGTGGTGATGATAATCGAGTGCGATTTCTGGGTCGCCCGGTAGCCGTACTGGATGTGAGTGAACAGCGTCTTCACGGGCCGGCGATACTGTGGGATATATTGGGCTATCGATTGCTTAGTATTAGGTATATTTTAATTGGTATTGATTTTTGGCCTCTGAATGTGCGGGCATATTTTTTTTGGCATGTTGCCGCCATTACTTAACCATTGCTTACTTTCTGTCGTGAGTTAAAAGGTAGCAGTAGAAAGGACTGCGGAAAGACTCTAGGGAAATATATGTCTAAGGTTTAACCTACTTAATTCGCTCTAAATAAAACACTTACACTACTGCGCACAGCACGCAGATATTGGGATGAACACGGCCAGCCGCCAGGCGTAAAATTTGCAGTGCTCAAATTACTTACCTACTTATTTACTTACTTACACTTACTCTGACTAATCTAACTAAACTTAAGTACCGGTAAACATAGTACCAATACCAAAAGGTCGCAATATATGGCATTTACAACATTAGGGCTTATTAGAAGCTTTAATGTCTCGATAATAGAACTTTTATCGCTGAAGTAAATAATGTGACTGGTTTTTTTTTTACCAAAGAGTGGGAAGTTTCGCTCTAAGTGGTAGAATCTCTTGATTCCAAAAAACAAGTTAAAAATTACTCTATCGGCTCGACTGTGTATGTCGAAATCAGGACAGTGGTTGCGTCGGATTGGATCTCGTTTCGAAAGACATTAATATTTGCCATGATTGGGCATCTGATAATAAATCTAAGCATTGAATTGTTTTAAGAACGCTTCACATTTTGATCTTCTCGTTTTTATTTCTCTACCAAAAACTACAAATGTCAGCAGTTGGTGGACGGTGAAGATGTTAATTTCTCTTGTACCATATAGGTAGTTTTATCGCACAATGACCAACAACTCTGTTTTGTTTGTCGTGATTAGGCATTTGAAAATAAATCTAAGCATTGAATTATTTTAAGAGTGCTTCCACAATTTGAAGTTGTTGGACAGTGAAAATGTTTATTTCTCTTGTAACATATAGGTAGTTTTTTAGCACAAAGACCAACAACTCTTTTCTGTTTGACTCAGTTGGTTAGAGTAAGGGGAATCATTGTGATTGGTTTCCTCCCTTGAGACAAAACTGATCCTACTGGTCTTTCTGAAATATGGAGACATAATTAAGAGAACTTTGTTGGCTTAGTATACTCTGGAATTGCTCTGACCTCTTCCGCCTTTATCCCTTCTCTAGCAACCATGAATCCTAATGATCCTTGAACGCATTCGTTTAACGAAATTTGTTTTTTTCCTAGGAGACCCTTATATTTGTGGTGGCCATGGTCTATTTCAATTTCTGAAAATATCACTAATGTAGACTTAGATAGATAGACATAGAACACATATTGGCGATATGGACGGCCAGTCACACTAAGACATTTTCTGTCTTTTTGAGCTTGTTAGGCTTCGGCATGGGTGCCGGTACAACCAAAGGCTGTAGGCTGCCTAAACTTTGATATAGATTGGTCGGCATTTATAGGTTCTTGGGTCTGTCTCTTATTTTCCCTGTTGCTAGGCTTTTGGTAGCTTATCCTTGCCCGCCTCCTAATGAAATGAGAGCTCGATGGCCTTAGCGTATGTGGCTGTGAACATGCTCCTTTCAATGCTTGCCTTGGCTTCAATATTTAGAGCCAGTAATGGCAATCTTGGGACAATTAACTTTCAGCATCTTTTAAGTCCTGTTATGAGAGCGGGAAAGGCATAGCTTCTGACCCCAGCATTCTTCTCATGACGTCGTCATAAAATCAGGCTAAGTTCACCTTGCCGGATCATCTCTACTCCTTGTCGGAGGACGAGTAGCGAATCCATATTGGCGTAAGTGCAGTCTGACCTAGCAACTATTGCATCAAAATGCAATGTTATGCGACAATAGCCTATTGCGACCTTCCAATTTTATCTCTTATGATCGTGATTCCTAATAGTGTGCCTTACTGACTTGATATGGATTAAACATTGCATATGCGTCTACAGCTGACTGCTTCCAAGACACGAGCTCATCTTGAGCACCTTATAACTCAAAAATAAACTTAATTTATTAATATTTAGGGCTTTTAATTGATAAGTGCATAATATCGTTTCGTTGAGTTTGTATTGGACCTTACTTTGTATTCTAAGATCAGGCTGTATTCTTTCCTTATTTCTCTATATAAATCTGCCAAACTCATCCGCTTATAGCAGACTATTAGTGAACTAACACTTTTCACAACACAATAAGGAACGCTATAAAGCCAATTATCAATACACAGTCACAAATATAATCAAAACCTGAATAAAAATATTATGCGCTATTGCTTAAAAATATATGATTATGCTGGCTTTGTAATCACTTTGCCAACGCCAGCTTGCGCAATTTAGATTTTAATTTTACCCATATTTTACAGGAATTTGAAGCCATTTTTAAGTAAATACCACTTACATTTATGAGAGTGTGTAGATTTCTAACTCGTTTACGAGGTGGATTACTGCCGCTGGCGCAAATTTAACAGACCAGAATAGAATACTGACAGAACAATTTAATACGTCAGCATGAGCTCACCACATTAGCGAAAATTACTTGTTAACTTGAACCACTAACCATACAATGCATAGACATGTCAAACGGCGTTCTAACCGGATACCGATAAATCGTCAACGACTGAGCCCCATGGGTGCCCGCGCCCATTTTAGTGTGCCCAGACAAAGTAAGACTGCTGCGGCTGATGCTATTTCTTAATATATATATGTTAGTTTCAGCCCAAATACATACATATGTGTGTATGCGTGTGCAGAGTGTGCCTCGCTCTCACTTATTGTTTTGCGCACTTGTGTGCATCTCCTTCTCCCTGCATAGCTTTTTAAAAAACCCCGAGATCTACAAACATACATACATATGTTTGTGTTGTGTGGATGTGCGCACAAGTAGATCGCGGCGTTTGTCGCGAGCCAGAGATTTTTTCTTCAATAGTATGCCCTTTGTGCCTGTGGTGGCAAAAGGCACACACATTCAAATGCTCTATCATGTATTTCTTCGTCCAGTCAACCATAATGAGAAGATTTTGATATATTTATATTTATTAAAAACTTAAATGACCTAAATGATATATTTATATATTATATTTTAATATTTTTGTTTTCTGTGAGGACCAATTTTGCATCGTGATCGACGAAGGATTACCCTTGCAGATATACGACTTAGTTTTTTTTTTTAATTTTAAGCAAAATTGGGTTATATACATATAAAAATATAATATATACAGTTCATCGAAGTATAGTCCACCTTAAAATGATTAAGTTTTAATTTTATTTTCGATTTCTTTTCCAAATACATATGTAGAAAATTACGATTATTTTAATCATAGTAAACAGTGACGCTATGTTGATGACCCAGTAGGCAATTATCCTCAGTATCGTCGATTTTGGCTATTCCGTTTTATGAAATAATCGAAAATCAACATTGTTATACAACTCTTGTATTGGTATACGTATTTATTCATATGTATGTAAATTTGTATTAAATACGCTTTTATTTAATTTGTATAATTGATATTGGAACATCCTCATAATCTATCCAAATTAAATTATGGTATGGTATAAGATACTACGAAGGTGCTCTAAATATATTATAAAAGACCACACGTTAGCTTGTAATATACACAGTTGGTAAATCATTTATGTGTAAGTAGTAGCATTCACAAACGCTTAAATTGACATATGTCAAATAATAATATTTTTATATGCATAGGTTGTCAATATTTCCAAGCTTCATATAAATATACGTATGTGTGGATACATATATTGTACATTATGGATATATACACTCGTATGTATGTAAATTTATTGCGAAATGTACATTTACGACGATGAATATACACATATGTATATAATATATAAATAGCTATTATTATATAGCGATACTCATTGTTAACAATTCAAATATAATTAACTCCAGGAATTTATTATATTAGTAGGTTGTGTACATTTACGTGTCGACAGACTTAAGTGCATACCATTGTTCGAACGGGTCAAATGAACCTCCGTATGTACATTAGTTTGTACATATGTATATGCATACAGAAGATGCATAAAAATGACTGAATTCACTAAAAAAAATTGAATGCGAATATTATATTTTTATTATATTATATTATATCTTGCCCGTGGCAAGTTTTGTGCCTTAAATTGTAAATAAAAGTTCACCTATATCCAGTCCGCAGAATATTTAAATATACACGTACTATCTTGAACTTCATGTCTTAAGCTATATTTTATAAACATAGATAGTTGAAATTCAGTTTTAAGTTCATCTAGATTCATTGAGAATCTTTAAGCCGAAAATGAACTTTCGTTCAATAATCCTGTGACCTTCACTTTCCTTTTAAAAGCGGTGGATTTTGCGAAGATGATTTTGAAGCCGATTAGATGGTAAACAACAAATTTTGATACATCCGTTTTCCGCCATTTACTACAGTTGCGGGGATTACCAAAATCGTTCCAACACATATTTATTAAGTTCTTACGAAAAGTTCTTTTAAAATAAGTTTAAAATCCAATGCGAATGCTCCACCAAGGAAGCTTGAATTCTGCGAAATAATTTAATCCTGTGACCTTCACTTTCCTTTTAAAAGCGGTGGATTTTGCGAAGATGATTTTGAAGCCGATTAGATGGTAAACAACAAATTTTGATACATCCGTTTTCCGCCATTTATTACAGTTGCGGGGATTTCCAAAATCGTTCCAACACATATTTATTAAGTTCTTACGAAAAGTTCTTTTAAAATAAGTTTAAAATCCAATGCGAATGCTCCACCAAGGAAGCTTGAATTCTGCGAAATAATTTTTGATGAGTTTAATGCAAATTTAATTGGAATAATAATCTATGAAAATGAGTTTGAGGATTGGATGATTTTCTACTCTTACGGATGAAATTTCCCAAAACCCTGTCTTGTCGTGAACCTCCAGCGCATTAGGTAATCACAGTAAGAATTTCACCTTCGTAGCTCTTCATTCGGTCAGAACTACTAGCGCACCATCCAAGCCGTAACAGAAAGTTGAAATTTCCAAAGCAGTTTTATGATATTAGCGACTTAACACTCGGTATTTGGGAAATTTGCTACGAGCAAATGAAAACTGTTTTCATTTATTTTATATCATCCGATTGTCCTAACTCGTAAGAAATCTATGTGTGTACAAATGCATTTGTATTGTAAAATATCAGCCAAATCCATATTTATGTATCTCATCCTGTTGTTTTCACACCTATCTAAGGGATATGGGCCCTACATTTGAAATTTTAAACATATCACGCGCAAATCACTTTATTTCAAATTATTGAGAGTTCCCCTGCTTTCCTCAAATCTATAAGTATCGATTTTTCGTCCAGTACTTAAATCATTACTTTACAAATGCCGATTTGTTGGTGTTAACTACACACATGTGGACCCTAATTTCAGCTCTAATTTTTTTGTGTACTATCGGAAAATAAATACGAGTTATTTAAGAATACATTTTCAAGAGTGTGGAGCTGGAGCTTCCACCCTTTTATATGGCAGTTGCATATTACTTTTAATAGACGGAAGACGACATATACCACAAAATATTATATATAGTAAATATTTTATAAATATTTAGCTGGCTCAAGGTCTGGGGTTTTATTATAAACAAAAGAAACAATTTTGTTTCAATTTGTATTTTCCGATATATTTCGGCTGCGCATCGGCAACCGTCTTCAGGGCACTAACAAAAAGAGTCAAAAAAATGTACATTATAATAAATTTAATTAAACAATTTAAAAGCATTTGACATACATTATTTTTCACGGTTGCGCTTCTTGACGTGAAGATTGACACTGTTTGGATATTTAATAAGAGTTTATACAAGTGAGCTTAATTTTCTGTGTCTGTTTTGTATTTAAGTCGTTTGTTGTTTGGTGTGCTTATTATGTGTTTGCATTTCCAATGTATGTCGTTTGTTGTAGTGTTGTTCTTGCTGTGTTATTGTTGTTATATCAAAGTTTGGCGTGTGGTTTCTTTTCATACAGTCATTAGTCAAGTCTTTTGTATATTATTTTGATGTTTTAATTTGAAGTCTGATTTGTGTTGGGGATGTCCTTGTTATACCCTTGCAGAGGGATGAAATGTGTATCGCATAGAAGGAGACATCTCCGACCCCATATAGTATATATATTCTTGATCAGTATCAACAGCCGAGTCGATATAGCCATGTCCGTCTGTCTGTTTCTATGCGAACTAGTCTCTCAGTTTTAAAGCTATCCTTATGAAACTTTGCAGAAGTCCCTCTTTCTGTTGCACGCAGCACATATGTATGTCAAAACCAGGTGGATCGGACCACTAAATCATATAGCTGCCATAGGAATGATCGGTCGAAAAGTAGGTTCTTGTATGAAAAACATTTTTGTTTATCAAGATATCTTGATCATACTCGGCATTTATTAGTTTTACTATGTTCCTCATATATCATCGGACCACTTTATCATAAAGCTGCCATAGGAAATGAAGTTGTATAAAAATGTTTTCTGTTTATCAAGATATCTTGACCAAACTCGGCATTTATTATTTACTATACTCCTCATACATATATATGCAAAATCCTATCAACATCGGACCACTATATCATATAGCTGCCATAGGAACAATCGGTCGAAAGTTAAGTTTTTAAATGAAAAACTGTTTTGTTGTTCAAGATATCCATACTCGGCATTAACTTTTTTCCCTGTGCTCCTTATATACGGGCAAAGCACTATGAGCATTATTAAAAGGTTGGCTCTGCAAGGGTATTAAATCTTCGGCGTGCCGAAGATAGCTAAGATATACTATAATATAGAGAACATAAGTAATGACCGACTGTATGAAAAGCAACCACACACCAAACTTTGATATAACAAAAATAATACAGCAAGAACAACACTATAACAAACGACATACATTGGAAATGGTACACATAATAAGCACACCAAACAACAGACGACTTAACTACAAAATAGGCATAGAAAATTAAGCTCAATTGTATAGACTCTTATTGAATAGCCAAATAGTTTCAATCTCCATGTAAAGAAGCGCAGACGTGTATAATATTGTATGATAAATACTTTATTAATTGTTTAATTTATTTTATTTTAATGTCAATTGCTTTTTGTCTCTTGGTGTTAGTGCCCTGAAGACGGTTGCCGATGCGCAGCACGTGTTTCCTTGTGCTCGAGCCAGCTAAACAAATATTTGTATATATTTTTTATTAGCATAAGTGGACGTATTGGTCGATCAAGCAATATCGGTCCATCCATCCGCCCGCCAGGGTGAACACGTTATCTCGAAACTTTAACGGCTAAATGTACCTGGTTTGGGATATATTTTTGTAGATGCTATACGCATGTCAGGTTTATTGCAATAGTTTTGATTTTCAGCTCCGGTTTTTTAAGAATATGATGGAGATTGTAAAGGTAAGATTTTTCAAATTTATTGTAGTTTTGCCATTAGCTTGCACAGATCAAGAATATTTCGCTGTTTGCACAACTCGCATTTTGTAACCCAACAAAAAACAAGTGAGAGTGCTCTAGCCGGGAGTGCCGGCTTAGGGATACCCTGAAGCTTGTTCTCCCAAAGGGATATTATTGCATTAAAAAAAAAATTGGTAGAACGTTCCCTCTGCAAATGTCGAACCCGCAACTACCTTAAACCGACTCATTTCCTGGCCAGTTGAGCATTAAAGAAACAAAAACTGCTTGCAATACAAGTGTCATGGCCACATGACACGTGGCCTTCTAATATAACAACACGTTTGCTTTAATAAGTTCTGTGTTTTTAAACCTGTTTTGACGAAATTCTATGATTTGTTTATTTGATTTTGCGTGATGAGTGTGGCGGGGCTGCAGGGAAAGAATATAGTATAGAAATTTCAACTTTTTAATCTGTATATACTATACGAATGTTTACTTACCAATATTTGTGCATCTGGCTATAATAATTTGTGAGTTATAAAAGAAGTAAGTCACGATATCGACAATATGAAAATGGGAGTACTGAAAAAAATTATAATCTCCATGTGCGTTTCGTATAGAAGATTATTTTTAAAATTTCAAGCCTTCGTAGTTTTCCAGGTCGATGCGTTCTAAAGACGGACGTGATTAAATAGAATCGACTTCCCTGATCAGAAATATTCTATTTATTATGGTTGTGGAGATGCTTCTTTATTCCTTTTATATACATTTTCACAAAAACATACCGCTTTTACTATTTTTAAATGGGTTGAAGGTATATAATATCCTGAGAATTTAATTACGCTTGAAAATTAAATTCAAATGTGATTATTTTCTGTCTGACAGATACTTGACGTGATGGGTGTGTTGGATGTGGTATCATAAATAAACTTAATTTTCTTAACGTTGTCTTTCCCAAATAGTATAATACGATTGTTTGAAAATATTTTTAGGTAAACTAAAAGAAGAAGTTACAAAATGTGGTATTTCATAAAGTCCCTTCGCCAAACTTCGCTAAAAATGTTGCTAACATTAATAGAGAACAATATTAAAAACAGGAATGGAAGCTTCTAAACCTATAGCTTACAACTACTTTTTTACAAGCCTTTTTTTAGATTGATTGTTCCTATTATATTATTTGATGTGGTTTTTTAGATATGTTTGGGACAAGTAAAGATCGCAGTTGCTGAGTTCAAAATATGTTTAAAGCAGAAACTGTTCAAACTGTTAAGACGGCCGGACATGGCTATATCAACTCGGCTGTTGAAGCGAATCTAGTACATATATACATAATGGAGTCGGATGTCTCCTATACGTTATACATTTCATAACAAAATTGTTATGATAATAATAAATAAGTAAGAAAAATTGTGAAAATCGTTATTGGTTAGTTTGTCTAAAATATCTTGAAAAACATGTTCTTAAGGGTTTATAGTCTTTGTTATATGTGCAGATAAAAGTCTACGCATCAATCCAATTTTTTCGACGAATCAATCCTATTGTATTATGAAAAAGTTGTAATGAAGGTGTATTTTACATTTAGTTTTTGAATAATTCGGTTAGAGCGGCTGTCGACTGATTGGGCGAATTTAGTAATTTGACCAACTTCAAGCAAGCATGCGTGTGTTTTTTTTTTATTTTTTGGATATATATACGTATGCTCGTAACTCCCTACGTATTATTTATTATTTGCATGCCTCAGTAAAGATCCTAACCAGATGGAGAAGGTAGTCTATAGTGTAATGATTAGCAGTATAAGCTGCATAGAAAGTGGCGTGCGTGCGTGTGTTTCGTGTGTATATGCATAGAACGAACCTTAAATGTTCGTAACGCCAGTTCGGCGTTAGGATGTCTCATAGTCGAGCAGCAAAGATTTTGAACAGATTAATCTGACAGATTGATCTGGGGTGATTTTCCTCAGAAGTGTGGTAAATTCAAGCACCTTTTTCCATGTTCTTAGTTTCGTAAACTCATTTGGTATGGGATATTTGTAATGACAGCATCACCGATTTCGAAATGCGATTGTGTGGGACCGTTTCATGGCACCTGCCCATTATGATTGTATCAACCACATGGAATGGGCTATTTTCCAATTGTATATGTATTTAAAAAGGCCAGTCCATACTTTCATAACCTTTGTCGTAGGCTTATCAACATAATAATGAGTGTTGTTAAATCGTAAATAGAGTAAATGATGACCTATTAAGCTTCCCGCTCTACGCAGTAGTAGAGCTCGAAGCTCGAATTCGCAAAATTATTTGACCAATTGGATGGATGGATTCATTATCATATCTGTAGTAGTAATTAAAATTGTTCCCTTGTTTGATATAAATATTTGACGACTTCGTAACATAAAGCTTTCCGCGCTACCATGCTCGCCATTATCTAGTTGATTAGGATTTCACTTGTTTTTTTGTAACGTTTTTTACATATTTTTGAAGAACTTCATTAAAACTTTTTCTTTTATATTCTGTCTACCCGTCAGATGTGCACATCGTCGAGAGAAACGTGCTCTTGTTTTACGGTGAATTATTCTTCAATTTTGAAGTGGTTTAAAATTTAAAATGTATAGAGAGGAGAGGAGCGGCGGTTTAAAAGCTTTCGCCTTGCCAAGTAAAGTAAAGTGTAAACTTGTCTCCTAAAGGGATTTGCAGTGGTCTATCGGGGTCTCATACTGGAATGTGTGAGTTTCCCAAATGACGCAGTGTGGTCAATTGTATCGCAGCTGTCATGCGGTGAGAGTTTATATGAGAAGAAAATAAGAATGGCATCAAATGCATCCGTAAGTAAGTAAGTGCGAAGAGCACCCGTTATGGTAAGTTCTGCAGGTCGTTGCAATTTAATAAGTTTAAATAGGAAGGCCCTTTTTATTAGAGTCGGCTATCACTTAGACGAACATCAAGATTGTCCAGATAATTGTTGAGAATAACCAGCAGGCGATATATGGTGACGTACCCGGTTTACTGCAAGTGTAAAAGACGACAATACGTTTTCTTCTAAGATGTTCCGTAGTTCGTTAATTATTACGAGTCAACCTCCAAGTTCATTAGAGCGCCGGTGACTATGTTTGGCGTGAAGTTGTTGAAAGATTTTTCTATATAGGAAATATAAACAAGATCATATTTTGTAAAAACTGCGAATTTTTCTAAAATTGAGGTTACCTCTTTTCTTGCATGCATTTTGAAAACTGTAGAAGCTATTTAGGTTAAGACATAGCAGCCTTTCCATTTTCTTAAGAACAAATAATTAAGAGGCTATAGTCGGGAGTTTCTGAATAGGGGATACCCTGAAAAAATAAAATACAAAATTAATCAATAGAAAGCGAACTCGTACAGACCACACTACTTGCCACCGTCTCTACTCAATGGACATACCAACAATTCATTGTTAATGAAAAAAAAAAAACAAATGAAGATAGCAGTACATACACAAAACAAGGAAAATATAAAATCGCAATTGCAATGCCGTTGATATAATTCAATAAAGACGCGCGTGAATGTGTGTGTGTTTACATGTATACAGAAATTCTTGCAAATTGCGCTTGCTGCCGCAAGCCTTAGGCTAGCCAAAACACGCTTTCTTAAATAACTTTTGTGTTTGTTAACCAATCTTGATGAAACAGTAAATCTTTTTGTGCTATAGAATATTCGTTTATTATCAAAAAAAAACATTTGCGTTAAAATTGTGGCTTAAATTTGTGGGTAACTCAAATTGGTTTATTTATTTAATTTATAGCTATGTCGTGTATAAAATGAAAGGTATTTGATATATTTATACTATTCAGAAAATCACACTTTGCTTAAAAAACAGGGTTTCGATATCGATTTTTTGTCGAACTAGAAGGACCTACGTTCAAAATTTCAGAATTTCTGTAGCTCATAGGTTCTGAGATCCTTGCCTTACATATAGTCAGGCGAACGAAAAGACAGACGGCTATTATGCTTCCTTTTGCCTGTTGCATACATTTGCATAAATACATTAAACTCTTTTTACCAATTTCACTGGGTTCAGGGTATAAAAACTTTTAACTAATGGGTTAGTATTCCTTGGCCTATGGCCTATATTTATTTGACATGAAACGGGCGCGAAATGAAAAAAAAAACAAACCAATACGGCGGTTTCATATTTGGTTTCCACTTAATGTAGAATATTACAAAGTTTTCGGTTATCAATTACATACTGAATAATATATTGTTATTGCCTCAATTTTCGCTGGCGTATGGAAAAATAGATACCGAAATGTTATTTCGTGTTGGGTTATTGAAAAAGATTAAATTAAAACTGAAAATGAGCTCACCAAATGAAAAGGCAAAAAGTGAACTTTTGGATCCGTCGTCCAATTGGAAGTCACTGAAATTGTTGCCAAAAAGCATACTGAAAAATATTAATATATGATGCTTATATTAAACTATGGATTATGTTCCAAAACTTTAACACATTATTATCGAATATCAATATTTCAATGGATTGCCACTAAAAATTCTGACAAGCCATACATATTTCTCTTCCTTCTGTTGCTCCTCTTCCTTCCACCCCACAAAGGTGATGGCTAAATTTATATGCAACAATAAAAGTTATTCACTTCAATATGTAGCATAAGAATACATACCTATGTATATACTGGAAGATACACAAATATTTGTATATTTATTTTTGTAATTCAATTTTCAATAAAACGCCTTCACTTTGTTTTGCAAAATATACATTCCAATTGTTTTGATTACGAGCGGCTGATTTTTTTTTTCACAGCTTAATAATCTCCTACATGTTGAGATCTACGCCTGTAGAGGCCAGCACAGTTACATAGAGTTTTCTGATGTTTATAGCTCTCTTTCACGAAACCGGATCATAGCCGATTAATAATCGAACTGTCCCCATCTTCGCTAGGACATCGGCCATCGGCCATATACAGCAATCCACCCCACACTAAGCGTTTAGTGCACTTGAAGAGTCGCCTGAGATTCTGAGAAAAATTAGATTTATATGTGCATTCCGCATTTTCCTGCATCGGCACTTACAGACACAGATCTGAATAGCGTATACCTCTGTTTGATTGATGGTAGGAGATTTCCCATGAATATTTGGAGAAAAGCGAGATAAACCTGATTGGTCTATATGACATAGTCAATTGGGCATTTTTTTTCCTGCCTTCGGAATAAACACAATTTGAACCGTGACCTATTTGCCTGGTACATGACGGGGCAAAAGACTTGCTGTAAATATTCGGACCAAAGTCGGAACAACTTGATACATTCCGTGCCTTAAAAGGCATAGTCGTATGCCTATCTAGTCCTAAAGGTTTATTTGGGCTAACAGTATCCATGGCCACACTACTTTGAGGAAACACCATCGCGGGGTCTTTGATTCTGGGTTCCTGGGATCTGCCTCATCTGTTTTTCATTTCAATGGCAGCGAGAATTTTCACTTCCGCATCTGTGCCACACAGCCCGGGAAGTGAGTTTCCAGCAGTAGACTGCTGATTTTCCCTCTTTTGCTGCAAATACCATCTGGCTTCTTAAGTGGACATATCCCCTGTTGTTGACGAACCGCCGGTGGGATTTTTTGATTCTTCCAGTGGTTCTGTGGCATAAGATGTTTGAGGGCGTTATTCCACCAGGGGACATCTCACTTGACCTTCTGGATCTTTTGTGTACAGCTTTAATGGGAGCCTCGTTCAATGATGCACATTAGTGTCACACTCCAATTCGATCAACTTAATGGGTCGGATAGAGCCGTTTTACTTAAATTTGTTGCTCGAATTTTAGGCTAAATTGATTTCAGTAAAAGATTGATTCCAAATCTGTAAAAGGGCTTTTGAAAGTTACTCGTTTATTTAAAATAAGCGCATTTTCGGGCGACGGAGCTCGCTACACCCTGCTGCAGTCTTTTTTACCCAAGTAAATTTTAAATTTGAATTTCTGCATCGTTGGTGAAGCCGTTAGTGGTGCGGCTGCACTCCACTGACGGTGATGCACTGTCGGCTATCTCTGGCACGGTTTTGTCTTAGCTCTCTTGCCTGAAGTTTTTCGAGAGTCGTTTTGAGCGATCGGTTGGATTTTTGTTACAAGGATTTATGTATGAATTTAAGCTCTACTATAATCAACAAAAAGCTTCAAGCCTTGGCTGACCCTTAGTGTCGCATTTGATTGGTGGATAATTAATCTGGTTTTTGTTTTACAAAGATTTAGGTATGAATTTCAGCTTTAGTATAATCAATAAGTAGCTTAAAATCCTTCGCCGCTAATCCAGAAAATTGCTTTTGCATTCCCAACATTTATTGATGAGGATGGTCTTGGGCTTGTCCTGCTTTAGTGTTGCAGTGGTGGAAGCGAATCTGAAGCAAGCATTGAGACAGAACCTCAACAACCGTATTTTGTTCATTATTCGTTTATTGAGCTTGGCCACCAGTCGTTGCATTAAAATTGTATGCGCCTCGGCGCAGCGTTAATTGTTGCAGGCGATTCTGTGCTGAAGTCAGCCTGTATTGTGGTGGCTTTCTGCTTTCTTTGAGCTATGCTAGAAATCTATCCTGTATCCGTTCTCCATACATACCCTATTATTGCGGGAGATTTGGCTCTTGTTGTCTATATCTAGGACACTTATAGGGACTATATGTAAGGCTGCGGTAATGATAAAAGTTGCTAAGCTTCATATCAGTTGTAAAAAAAAAAAATCTTTGTATCTAAAAAAAAACGGTCATGCCCGATTGATATGAGTTGTTTCCTTAGCAAACGCAGCAGTCCAATAAGCTAGACGCTGCTCTAGTTAGATTTGTCCTAGGACCTGGAGTGGACTGCCTGCCTATCTCCAGATAGGGAGACCAGTTGGCTTATCAGTTTTACGGTCCTTCCATATTGTGATGAGCTCCCGTTTGCTTGCTGGGTTTCACCGGCGCCGTTTAGTTAACAAGCAGGCTGCAGGTGGTTCGGCACCCACTCGGTACAATGCTATTTCACCTTGGGCTGGAATAATGTAGTTCAGTTATCTTCGAAAACCTTTTATCAGCACCCTGGTGGGTACATGGCCTGCTACCAGCAGCCCGTAATCTCGTTAGCGTAATCTTGCATCTTCACTCGTTACTCCACCGATATTGCTCTTATTAGAACAAGAGATCGCATATAATTTCGTTATTTTATACTCTTCTCTGCCAATAAGAATGCTATTTATTTCTCATCGTTTAATATTTTTTGCAGAAACACCTCTTTTTGATAATAAATGCCCAATCGGCTTCAATCTTTTTTTCAAATCCCAGCAAAAAATTAAATGAGTACGTGTTTTAGTTGATACGTATTCGCATGGTTCGCCGCTCTTAGTAGAAAATGCGGGTCAAAGGTTTAATGAGCGAAAGTTAATTTTTCGGATTTAAAATTCTTACCAGTAGACTAAGAATGCTATTTATTTCTCATAGTTTAATATTTTTTGCAGAAACACCTCTTTTGATAATAAATGCCCAATCGGCTTCAATCTTATTTTCAAATCCCTACAAAAAATTTAATGAGTACGTGTTTTAGCTCTTGGATGAAAATGTGGGTCACAGGTTTAATAAACGATAGTTAATTTGCCGGCTTCAAAATTCTCATTACTAGACTAATATGGGCGGATACGGCTGATTCCAACATTTGGCTCTTTATTTTTATATAGAAGTGAGTTTTTGGCACAAAACGTTCTACGGACAAAGCCGGGCAACACCCGCTAGTATAATATATATTATACAATTTCCGAGATGTGCTTGTATATATCTTAGTGCTAACATTTTTGCATAGGATAGAGTATTGTCAAGTTAGTTATAGAACTTTGTGGTTCCATATAGCTTAAATTGCGTTGATGGAGTTATTATGTATCTTATGATAACATATGTTGTAGGATATATAAATTATGTTTGATGAGTTCAGTGAGTTTGATGGTGGAAAGTGAAAACTGGGCAATGATACATTTTGTAGGCGAGGTCGGAAATGTGTTGATGAAGCATCAAACAGTCAATTGATCCAATGAGGGCTGCAGCTTTTTGATGACTTCTTAACCTCCAGCCGTAGATTAGTACGCTGTAGTCAGGCCCAGTTGTTTATTTATTTTATTATTTTTTTATTGTCGAGAAAAACGATTGTCTTCAAAATTATTCAATGTATCAAATTAAAAAAATTAAATGTTAAAAGCCTAATTAGAATACACAATTTTCTAACAGGTGTTTTATTTTCCCGTTTGACCAGCTATGCCCCTTTTCACAGGTAATTTCGTCAGTGACGCTATTAGAGCCTACAGCTAAGAAGAAGGGTGTTAGTAGAAAAAATAGTGTTCTTAAGTAAAAATTCAAAATAATCTTAATTTACTATATTATTTAAGAAAATACAATAAATAGGAAAAAGAAGTAGTTATTAATGAAGTAAAGAAACTTATACTCGATATACAGATTTTGAGGTAGATAGGATAAAGAGATAATGATGGGAAACCACCGACCCAGTGGGGGAAATTTATAGCCTATCCGGCCAGCTATGCCCCTACTCATAGCTGGCAATGGTCAGTGATTTTCCGAAGTTATCTTGAAAGCAACGATTTTATTAGGGAAAGAGAAAGTTCGGTGGAGAAAACATGATAAAAACTATTTATCACAACACGCAAAAAGAATTGTGCATAGCGTAATCTGTTGTGCACGTACCTACGTGATTATTCCTACCTAGGAATAAGGGGCGATAATTCTTGGTAGATCTAGACGAAACAGAGAATTTAAGATGCCTAACTGAAAAGAAGAATCTATGTCTCCAACAATCATCTTATATAGGAGGACAACACCGAGAATTGTCCTACGGTTGGTTAACGACGGAGTAGGATGGCAACCGAAGATTGGGGTCCCAATTTAAACCTCGTAAGGCAAAAAGCTGAAATTGCTTCTCAACTGATTCAATACGATCCTGGCTATTAAGGTTAGGGCGTACATGACAGATGTATAGAAGTTTGGTTATGAAGGGATCGTTAAGCTTCTTAGACCAACTTTTAATGTATCCAAGTACACCTTTGGCCTCATTAACGATTGTTTCAATATGAAGATTGAAGCAGACCTTAGAATAAAAAAGAACGCCTAGATCCATAACTGTTAGTATACGTTGCAATGGAGTACTGTCGATTGTATAACTGACAAGATAAGGTGTAGGAGGATTGAAGTGCATAAACATACACTTTAAACAATTTAGATGCAATTGATTGGCCGTATACCAAAGTTACATAGCGTTTAAAGAATAAGTTTCATAACCGAGGGGAGATGATTTATAAAATGAGTAAAGAGTAAAGGGCCAAGATAACTTCCTTAAGGAGCACCGGAATGATCGTGAACCTGTTTTGACGTAGTCAGCCTCAGCATTATTCTTTGAGTCCTACCTTTTCAATAAGAACAAACCCAAAGCAAAATAGACGGAGGGAAACCTACACGGTAAAGTTTAAAGAGTAATAGATCATGTTCATCCATGTTTAACAGGGGAGACAACTGATTTTTTCAGATAATTTCGGAATAGTCGACAGCTTTGCAATGCCCCTGTAATCTTTAATATCAGACTTTTCACCTGTCTTGTGGAGGTGAATGATATAAGATTCTTTCCAAAGTGATGGAAAGACAGAAGATTCAAGGTAAAGATTAAAAAGCCTTAGCAATGGACGAAGAAGGGAAGAGCTACCATCCTTGAGTAGACAACAAGGAATATTTTCAGGCACAGGAGAGTAAGAAGATTAAAAAAAAGTTATAACAGAAAGGAGTGAGGAATGGGAAATAATAGTAAAGGAAATAATAGGTATAGGGCTAGAGGAAGTAATATTATAGTGGTAAGAATTATTATTAGGACAGACAGAAGAGTAAGTTGATCGGAAAAGATTAGCAAAGCAGAATCAGAATCATTGCTAGCTTTATCCAACACGAGAAAAATATAAGGCAAACTTAAAGATTTATACTTCATGCTTACAAAATTATAAAACTGTCTCGGATTTTGGGCAAATTACCTTTTGCAACGAATAAGATAATTCTCGTAGCACTAAGAATTCAGAAAAAAAAGTTCGACTTGGCTATAGAATATTTAGCCAAGTCAATACTCAAACCAAACTTTTTAAAATATTTTAACTTAATATTTTTTTACGTTTGATAGTCTGGTAGTAAACAAGGGTGGCTTTGAAGAAGCAATTGAAGGACTTAAGTTTGGAATACAAATATCTAAGTCGGAGTTGAGGGTGTTTTAAAAAAAAATTTAAAGCAATATCAACAGAGTCATATAAAAAAGACCAATCGGTTGCATAAATACGTTGATGCAGCAAGGCAAAGTTTCCTTTGCAAAAGCAACGGTGGAGCTTATTGATAGCTGATGAATGATAGGAGGAGTATTTCAATTGAACATTGCAACCGCTAAAGTAGGATTATATACTTCCTTAGGAACGATAAAAGAAGGGGACCTGGACACATAAGCAATAAGGTAATCGTTGACAAATACAAGATCAAGTGTTCTATTCAAATGATTAAAAATATAATTGATTTGAAACAAGGAAAGGTTTGGCAGGCAATCCATCAAGTCATGCTGTGCTGAGGGTCCCAGATCATTTTTGGCGGCGAATAATGACCAGATGTTTCTGAAAATGCGATTATATCCCAATCGAAGGAAGTGCAGCCATAAAAAGATTTTTAAGTTTTGAAATGAGACCTCTGACATTCTGATAATGAAAAAAAACTATGTCGGAAGATTTGGTTTTGCGGTAGTAATGGGAGCGGAATGGTGACAGGCTGGTTTCGCTTTTTTTCTTAAACTCGTGAACTATCATATGAGAAGTCCAAAATTTAGGATCACAACTTATTAGAAACGAATCAAGTGAAATATTCATTTTGAATGATGCTATTTCATGAGTGGAGAAATTTGGTTTGGTAAATTTGGTTATGGACACGCTTGCAGATTTGCAAGCAATGTAGGCAGCCAATGACTCTCAAGTGGTGTTAGACGAAAGTCGAGACACAAAAACTTGTCTACGAGGGGCAGCAACAGTCAAAATAGGAGCTGATGGGGCTAAAGATAAAACAGGAGTTGGTGGGTCACCGTGATTTCTTTTAACAATCTGGGCTAGCATGCGTGCATGGTTACCTTTGCGGACAAAAGCTGATAGGAATGAAAAAAAAATGACAACATCGGGGATAAATCCAAGTTGCTAGGCACGGACGAAAGAGGCGTAGGTGTTTGGACAGACGGAGAGGGCTAATGCAAAAATTGTGGCTCTAACCGGCGATTCGGTGGACTCGAATTTATATATGGGAAGCAACTCAAAACTCGAGTCAAAGTTACTCGCGAGCTGCGACAATATGGCTAATTATTAAGTTTTAAAAATTCTAACAGAATTGTACATTCTGGAGAATTCAATTTGCTTGTTGATGCATACTGGGCACGACCAACGCAAGCCGCCACAGCCCCTCTTGGCAACTGCAGTGATCTTGTCGCAATCACGCTCAATGAGACCTGCACATTTAGGATGCATGATAATTAACAAATTGCGGCTGTGCAGAATCATCAGCCTGCTTAAACGTTTCTTACAGCACAATATATTTTCTACCGGTGTTAAAAGTTAAGCAGATGTTGCGAGAGCGCAGAGCGAAACGGAAGACGGTGCACAAAAAAATAGAGCAAGCAAACACTCAAAAAATATTCATACACAAACAAATTATTTGGAGCAAAAGGGAATAAACATAAATTAGTGAGAGCGCGATGCACAGGCAGAAATATGCACCAGCGAACACAAGCATCGAATAAAACCAGACACTAACAATAACACGGAACTAACGCCGCGTTTAATAAAATAACACAATTAATAGACTTACGCTGCACAACAGATAGCACTTTGCACAAGTAATTAAAGCTTTTTCAATAAAGCACAAAATTTGCAAAATTTAGCTACAAAACCAGAATGGAAGCGCAAAAATATATGAAAGTCTTGGAGCACAAGTAAAACACGTCAATCACTCTCAACTAAGAACTCTTCCTTTGTTGTGATTAAGGCCTTGGTAATAGATAAAATAAGTATGTTTGCTAAGTTCCAATTTAATCATAAAGTTTTCAGCGCCCTTTCAAAATCCATTTACGAGATTGAAATGTGTTCGATCTGAAAAAAATGCGTCCATCCTGCTATAGTCTTTTTTAAAGGCCACTTGAACACTAGGTGTTAACTTATGCCTTTCAAAAACCATTTAAGTCAGCGAACAATCATTTTTAAATGTAATATGTAAGTTTTTGATCATTTACAGTTATGTAGACTGTTAAGATGGATGGCTATGTTCATCAAAAGGAGTTTGTGTGTGTGTACCAGCAAGACTGGGGTATGATACGAGCTGTGAACGATGCCAACGATTATTTTTTGCATTCCATGGACAGTGAATCAGCAGTTGACTTGGTTATCTATTAACTTGACACCTGTCCTAAAACGATTCCGGGTTGAATAGGCCTTTATAATGCGATTGTGCTTGTGCGGAACGATTGGCATATACACTATCCATTACAATTTGTAAGCACAATTCACACTCAAGTTTCCATTCTTGGGGTAGGTAGCAGATAATAACTGGGTATCCATATTGTTGTAAGTGAGTGGAATGCTAAGCATAGTTTGTGAGATGTTCCTAGATCGTTTACCCGTGTAAAAACTTTTTATGAGATATTAACAGAATGTTTATATGCTTATTCCCAGGCAGAAGACTAGTGCCCTGGACTTTGCAATTTACTAGAGAAAGTTAAGGTCTGATCAGCTCTTGCTCTTGAAAAAAAAATGTTCATCTAAAAGAATTGCACGTAAATGCCTTTGAAGATTATAATATATCATGGAGAGCTCATGAAATGCTTACACTCTTTTTTACGCTCTTAGGAGTCGCTAAAAATACTTTTTCATGAAACGTGTTGTCTTAGAAGACGTTGGATCTGATCCTAAAGATAATGTGTACTGAACGCGTTTGTCTGCGGAGAGAGCTTATCTTTAATTGCCTTTAATTTAATAACTTAAAACGCTGATAGTGCCTTTTGGATTTGAAAAATGTTGGCAGCTTTTTAATCGAGTTTGTACAATCGTTATGCTACTTTCGATTTAACCTCCGTAAACTGTGCTGCCATTGTTTTATTTAAGATTGGATATACCACTGTCTTTATTAATAAGTCCTTATTTCTCTCTTGGAAAAACGCATTGCCATTCCTAAACTTCATTACCTCGGATTCCAAAACCAAACAGACTTCTTGACAGAGTAGACAGCTGTTACCCAACCAGTATTTTTCCCAATTGTGCTTTAAGTATTTGAAAGACAATTGTAAATAATTTGAATTGGAACCGCCCGACTGAGAGATTACTCGACCTTCTTTTCAAAAAATCAGAAGTATCTCGCGCTACATGATTGCTATTTAACAGACACAACAAGCATTACAATAAATACAAAATTTAAAAAAAAAACAATTCCAACTATTGAGATTAAACTCATGCCCCGTTCACCGAATGTACTAATAGCCATCGCCTTATATGATAACGCCATACTAACAATTGGGATTCTTCGAAAAAAACAGGATTAAAATAGTAGCTCATTTACGCACGCAGGATATGCATATACGCATGCAATGCAATTGCAATTGAAATTCTTTTTATGGAATTGAAAAAAAGTATGTCAAATTGGAATTTAGTTTTATAATAGATTTATATTTATTTGATTTCACTTTACTTGGGAGGGGGCAGGTGCGGTGACTAAATGGATGGACAGGCAAGCTTGGGTAGATCGACTCAGCTATCGGTACTGACCAAGAATATATATATTTTATGGGGTCAGGATGCTTCCTTCTTCCGTCTCTGCACAGTGTGGCATAAGGATATGCTAGGCTAGCTCAAACTGTTATTCTCTATACCAATTTACCTGATATTATAATCCTAGCTGGCTGCCAGAATTTCCAAAGTTTCTGTTAATGCTGCTTTCACCAACAGCAGGCGCATCGCGGACGGAATCCCTTGAAGAGTGTCCTGAGCTCGACACTACAGCTTATATGCAAGTGATATACTTGCTCCTGTTATTAACCACTCGATATAAGTTACATATGATGATGAAGAAGATAATAACCCGGGCTGTTCCCTTCAATCTACACGTCTTACAAAATTAAATGTAGGTTTCTTGTTGCACAAGCTTATGATAAAAGCATGCCGCAACGCCAGCCGTCGTACGCAGTGCCACTGCGTGTCAGGCCCACCAGCGGCGAGCTACTTCGCTACTTCACAATATCAACCAGCCAAAAGCAACTGAAGGTTCCAATCCGTATTAGCAGTCGAGTCCAGTTCCTTGAGTTGTGGCACTCTGGCGAATACGCCGGCAAAGCCTATAAGATGGTCGCCCAACAACTCTACTCTTAGAAAGAAGCATCCAGAACGGATTCAACTAAACTCATGATTATTGTGTATCATTTTTCCCTAGGAATCCAACAAACATATTCGATATTGAACCTACAACTTCGTCAACTACGAGTGGGAACGGATGAGATTACGGAGAATGCAAAAGGCTTAAGACCAGTAAAGTGTCTGGCCCGGATGGTACTCTCAATCATGCTCTAAAACTAGCCCTTATAGCGAGTGTCTAATTCAAAAAACTTTTCCCTACATCAGGAAATTTTGTTCCATAGGGTTCCATAGGAACCCTCATTATACAGGGCAATATAAGTCAATATATTTTTTAGCATCTATTGTGGGTCGCAAGACAACAATCGATAACAAATCGACACACTGCGCGTTCAAAATCTGTTCAACACTGCTAACTATGATAATAAATGTGTTTGAGGGGGTCCATGAAAGCCTAATACCGATTGTCAAAACTAATTTAAAAACCCCGTGTTTCACAACATCAAATACGACCGCGTCTTATGGGTGACACTTTCGAAAGTCCCCCCATTATTTGGTTTAGTGGGGCAAGGAAATTCAGAAGCTACAATTATGAGATGTGCGTGGCGCATCAATTCAGAGACATTCGTGCGCATTAAGGACTTTTTCGGACGAGGCTGCTGTAGTCTATATCAAGCAACTCTGGAACGGCCGAAACAACACGCGTCGTTGCTTCTGATCGCCAAGGAGTCGCTTAAGACATCGGCTATTTTCTAACTTAACATGCTGGCTCGGCAGGAAACACAGCGAATCTCTGCCCTTAGATGCTCAGGAATGTATTTTACGAAGATGGGACAAACCATGGCAAACCGTTTGTCTTTGGACAGTGAACAGTGGATCAGAAGTAACAAAAATATAAGTGGCGCAATAGTATCGACAGTGCATTACCTTGCGTGGCACTGTCGTTAACTAGCACAAAATGTCTAAAATCCGATATTATGAAGGTACTATGTAATATGTTCCACAATAAATAGTCGCAATAAGTAAATAGTAAAAAACCTTTCTTGCAAGACAATGAAATTATAACTTGGAACTTTTGCATGTTCTCGTCTGCGCAGTTTTATCAGATTTATCAAATTCACGGGACTAACTAGATTTGAGGTGGATTTTTCGCAAAAAGCTGTCAAGCGCTGGCAGCTGTGCGTGTCGTTGATCGCCGAAAACACTGTGTAAGCGTTTCTCGATGGCAGGGGGCATTGTGTGCTCAACTGCTCCCCTTATAAAGTTCGTACATCCTCGTATGTCTGTTAAACGGTTTATGTGTGTACGAGGGGGTGCCGGCAATCACCTTTAAAGCTGTGTGCAAGAAGTCTAAATTTCTTGCTATCCTATGGTGCACATTGATAGCATACAACGAGTCCGGTGTCTACTTTTAACAATTTCCACATTTCAGATTGTGGAAACATGCCCGTTAAACTTATACTTGTCCGTCATCAGTCTGTAGTAAGAATGTTTTGCGGTATGTCTAAGGTAATTACGTCCGTCCTATCCTAATGCGTCTTTTGCTATAACCAGTACATAGTTCGAGTGAATAGTTCCTAACGCGTACTGTCACGGAAGCGAGGGAAAAAAGATAATATTAGAAGACCCGGAGTTATAAAAAGAAAATCGAGTGTAACAAATGTAAAAGACGCGTTTAAAAGCGAAATAAGGTTTTAACGGAGGTTTTCCTTGTGACCCACCCTCCCTTTAATAAGAGCCTTTGTCCGCAAATCAGCTTCAACCTTTTCTTCTGAACACAAGGGGGTGAGCTTGTTCCGTAGCCTCCTGTTGGATTTTACGTGTACCTTTTCCCTTACCTCAAAAACCCTGTTATGCCTGTTCCTGTTAACTCTTTGACTTTGGGTTGTTTGATATTTTTTTGGACTTTGGTAACTACTTGTCATGTACTATGGGTCGGGGCGTGGAGATGTCAACCGGATTTCTATTTGTGACGGAGTGCTCCGATTTCGGTCGTTTGCAGGATCTCTGTTCTGGAGCTCGATGCATCTCGCTATTTCTAGAAGAGTGCTAAGAAACTTCTCGATTTGGCCGTTAGATGTGCTATGGAGAGGAGGCCATTGGCAATGCTGACCCCAAAATTATTTAAAAGTAAATCCGTATTAGTCTCGATCTCAAATTCGGGCTCATTGTTACAGTTCACCTGCTAAGCGCGCGGAATGAAAATCATGAGCACCATGGGTGGCGCCTTCACGTCTTCAATGGTCCACGAAGTTTTGGGTTGCGTCATCGCGAACTTAGAGAGTTTGTCAACGCATGTCATGAAAAATGTATTGTCGGTAAAAAGAAACAAAAAAAAGTGTAACATTTCTCCGAAGGAATCGGTGTTCGGCCAAGTACTTGCTTCTTCCGGTGCAAATTTTACAGTTAATGGCCATCGCATTCACGATTTCTATCATTTTAGAAAAGTAGTAGTCAGACATAACCTGTCTAACGTTTTCCTGCGCGGCTCTATGAGTTAAGCTATGTTAAGCAGTCATAATATCCCTTCACTCGTTGCTTTTGAAAACGTCGGCAACAATGTTCTGATAATGACAAAACTTCGTTGTGGGGATGTTTTTTACGAGCTCGTTCTGGAAGCAACCGAGAGTGGTTAAGTCGCAGTGAATTTCGTCTACAACACTTCGGCTTATCACCGAATTAATCTCCTTGATAAGGTATTTGGTATCGGTTAAAATAGATATTGTGTCGAGTATTTTCACCGAACAAAATCCATTTTCTTTTCAATGGGAAGCGCGCTTCCTCTACCATAATCTGATTCATAAAGCAATTCGCTGGCGGTTTAGTCGTCTCAATGGTTTACGTATTGTTTTCAAGCGCATTGAATCCCTTCTCGCCAAAGCGGGCTTTCTTTCCACTGCTTAATTTCTGTGTTACGGTTCGTTTCTGAAACCGCAGACGTGAGAGGTTGGTCGTCCGTAAATATATTGATGTCTCTTATCTCGTAGAGATAACGATCAATTTTTCCCAAGGCCCAAACAATGTTTTCTAACTCGCGTGACTTACTAGAACTAACGTAGTTAGTTGATTGGTTCGTTTCCTTATCTTTTAACGTTTTAGAAATCATTATTATTGGTCGCCCATTTTGAGAAAGGACTGCCCCAATGCTGTGATCCGACGCAGCTGTAGTCAGGTAAAAAACTTCTTGTAATCAAGGTACATTAACATAACATCTTCCGACGCTAAAATGTTTCTAAGTCTATTAACTATGTTCAGTTGAATGGAAATTTTTTGCACCTATATTTACGTACTGACCCATTTTCGCCTTTTAAGGTGTTCTGCTATTGCCGCAAAGTCCTTCACAAAACACACAGCCTAAGCCTAAAAATGACCTGACCTTAAAAAAAGCTTTGGCTCAACGTACTGCTAAATGGCTTTAAGCTTGTCAGGGTTCGTTTTAGTTCCAAAGCTTCTCACAATTAAGCCACTCGACGCATATATTGAAAAACTGTAACTTTTTGTGAACCACTCTCATTTTTGACTCGAGGAGGCCCAGTCAACGTGTTTGACTGGGTCGCCTCATTTCTTGAAAATACTATTATATTATCGACGTAGACGTAACATTTCATGCGGATTTGATCTGGAAAAACGTCGCCTAGAGCCCTTTGAAAGATGCTACCGGCATTTATTAAAGTAAAGGGAAGTCGACAGAATTCGTACCTCCCCATACTTACGGAGAACGATTTTTTATTTTCGATCCTGCTCTGCCAAAGTTATTTTGTAGTACTTAGACTTCAGGTCTAAAGTTGTAAAAAATCTAGTTTGCCTAAGTTCGCCAAGATCATTGAAATGGTAGGCATGCGGCATTTCTTGGCCACTGTTCTCCGTTTCAGCTTTCTGAAATCTATTAGGCGCTTTTCTCAACGACTTAAATCGTATTTTTTATGGTAACTCGGCGCACTCGTTGTATGTCTCCTCGTCATGACCGGTCATGCGGTCCTGGTATTCGACCTATTATTGGGCATAGGTAAAAGGTTGTCTGTCTGTTCTTGGATGTTTATGGATATATACCCATTGGCTCAAGCTGGCCGTTGTTACTGGGCTTAGCCTGTGGCTGATCCGAATACGTTGTCGAAGCTGCGAAAGTGTACCTGTCGTGGTTAGCCTCAACTTCCTGAGCCTTCAACAATGCGGATGGTAAATCAGTTGGCTAAATAGCATTAAGACCAGAGATGGATACCAGCAATGCATTCTCTCTTAATTTCTCGCAAAGGCCGCTTGACTTAGTCTTGTCGTACGATATGTTCGCTTTTTCGGCTTGTAAGGTCAATTTCTTTTCCACCTCATGTTTAAATTACTCCGTCTGAGTGAACCCAGTCCCTGGTCGTTGGCTGGACCCTTGATCTTGCTCCTAATTATTATCACCTCTTGGTCGTGACGCTAAATGCCATTGTAACTACTTACGTTTCCTTAATGCCGAGGAACTCTGGACGACACTTTACTGCTTCTAGAGGCTCTTTGCATTTCTAAGTCTTTATAAACTTGAGGGATTGCCACATGCGTGTATTTAAGCTGACGTGTCAACTAACTTATTTGCGAGCAATCGTTTCTCAGAATGACTTCCCTTTGATTATTAGCTTCGCTTTGAGTCGTCAATGCGGCAGAAAGCGGCGCGTCTATGATTGATCGCAACGGTTGCAGGCCCATGTTCGTGTTCCTGCGTAAATTCGTGTAACTCATAAATAATTACAAACTACTCAACACACACTCAGAAAATGTAATTATTAATTAACGACATAGACCCTGGCTGACCGGATAAACAATAATACTTTTAGTTGGGAAATGCACTCAATTCAAATAAATTTAATTCGGTTGTTCTTTATATTTATATATTATTTTGAGAGAAGTTTTCGCAGAATCGGATGTAGCGGCTTGACTTTGGCGATATAAAATAATTTTGCTGAACAACTCACTCACATGATTGTGTGTTTTACAATTGAATGTAAGATATAATGCTATGATCTGCTATCTGTCAGTCGGGTATTTCTATGTTTTCCTTTTTGATATTTTTTTTTCTGTGTGGCTTGACTTTGTTGCCACACTTAGGTGAGCGCAAATTAGTTCAGTTTGGTTGGAATATTAAGCTGGATGGGCAATCGGCGCCATTAATAAAAAAAAGAGTAAGATCGAATATTTATTTTCGGGCTTGCATCGATGATATTCAGATGAAAACTAAAATAAAAAAATGCAAAAGCTTAACCTACGAATTCTGGATGCAGAGCACGGCTCTCGATGTGGCCAAGAAATCTGCGTAGGCGCCTCGTGCAGGCGACCCAAATTCTCAACGGATTTTTGCAATTAGCTGTCGCTGACCGCTGGCCACTGCGCGTGTCTTTGACCGACGAAAACGCTGTGTAAGCGTTTCTCGGTGGTAGCAGGCACTATATGGTTAGCTTATGTTCTAAATTTCAAGACCTTTGCTTCAATAGCGCGAAAAATAACGTTCATATAGACATTAAGACGGACATTGCACAAATCAATAAACTCTTTTCACTTTGTCAACGGGCTTAGCATGTAGGAGCGTTCTAGTCGGAAGGGCTCGACTACGAGATACCAGGTACTCAGTGCTGAATGCGCCAAAGCTGCTGCTCTCAAAAATTTTTCTCTCTACGCTGATGGACAATTTTCGTCCATTTAGGTATTAATAAAGTAAAGTATCGAGAAAAATGGTACTGCATGCATTGTTTCATAAGAGTGTTCAAACACGTTTTACTGTTTTATAAGATAGTACGTCAAGACCGAAAAGACACTAGCGTAAAAATATAACTCAACGAAAATTTAAAATACCTTGAATAAAGTTTAAACACGCGTCAAATTTTAGCAACAAGAATATGATTAATTTAAGCTCGGTCAAACAAGTACCCAGCTGTATCATGCATCACAAATGTAAGTATAAATGCTGAAAATTGAGAAGTTTTTTTGTTTTAAGTAAACTATCGAAAACTTTTCCCAGCTGCAAAGAAAATTTCATTAGATCACGACGCAAAGTAATGTGTTCACTCCGAATAACTCAATTTGAACGATGACCTACTTTTTTTATTGTCTTTATAAGCCTAGCGTTATTCGCTAAGAGCGAGGCCTCTATTATGCTTCCACTCCGGCCTAAACCAACTTTCACTAGAATTGACAACTCTAATTAATTTTAAAGTGCCGTGCCATTGTTTATTAAAATAGCATATATATAATTTAGACCAGATTCTTTCCCAATAAAGTTTATTTAATTGCAATGGTAGGTTGTTTGTGGGAAACTTCTTTATATAAAACTGTCTGTTTGTCCAGACTGATCGATTGGTAACATTTTTATTGTAGTTACCTTATGTGCTAAAGGTGCACGCTAAGACGGGGTTTTTGGAAATTCCACCTCCAAATATTTAAAATCGTCAAAAACGCTTGAACTAAACCTTTTTGTTTACCATTCGATCGGCCTTAAACGGATTTTTAAAAATCTTTCTTCGAATTAATTTGAAGGGTATTGCACGCTTTCGGAAAATAAACTTCTCGGTATAAATGGAGGTCAAACATTTGGTGGGTATCGTTCCAAAAATCTTTACGAAGAATCAAGAATCCAAGCATCCTCGGTGGAAGTGCTATTCAAGATATTTTTGGCAAAGTATTAAGTTTTATCCGATTTACTTCAATCTTATTTTCAAAGCCCTACTTAACAACTTAATAAATACTTGTTTCAGCGACTTTTGCAATTCCACCCGCAACGGTGATAAATCGGCAAAAACTAAGGTCGAATAAAAGTTGTTTGATTTATTTTTTCATTTTTTAATGATAAATACGGGTGCCCAATCGGCTTCAAACTCATTTTCAACGCCCTACATAAAAATCAAATGAGTACGTGTTTCAGCAATTTTGGAAATTTCAAAAAAGTTTGAAACCGATGATAAAAAAAGTTGAAAACTCATTTACAAAGATCTTTGAGAGAATTTATTTGATACGGTTTCGGTTCAAGATTCTCACCACAAGACCAACATGGGCGGAAACCGTTGATTCCAACACTTGGTTCCTTATTCGTTGCACTTTAAACATATTTTTAAATAGCAGTGTAGATCAAGATGGTAAGGGTGGATTTCAATTTTTCACGGGTATGTGGAACAAAATTCTTAAAATCGTCTCACGTGATCTTGCAGCCAAGGTCCGACTTTTTATACCCTGAACCCATTCAAAATGGGTAAAAGGGGTATAATGTGTTTGTGCAAATTTATGTAAAAGGCAAAAGGCAGCATCTCTGACCCCATAAAGTATATATATTCTTGATCAGCGTCAACAGCCGAGTCGATCTAGCCAAATCGGTATCGATATCCTGTTTCTGAGCAAATGTCGTTATGAGGGCTAGAGTTACCAAACTTGACATGTAGCTATTAGAATACTAAATATAAATCAAGTATCTTTCATTTTATAGCTATGGCCACCTCCCCGCTACCGCCACATAGCTATAAATCAAGTAAATAAACCAATTTGTATTGCCCACCAATTAAACCACAAGAAACGCAAAAGTTATTAAGGAAAATGTATGTTGGCTGGTCTTGTGTTTGCGGCAGCTAACGCACATTGCAAGAATTTCTGTATACATGTACACACAAACATTCATAGGCGTCTTGAATTATATCAACAGCATTGCAATTGCGATTGTATTGTTTATTGTGGTCATATTTCAATCCGTTTTTTCTCATCAACACTCATAGGTGTGTGTGGCTGTTAAGTAGAGACGGTTGCAAGTAGTGCGGTCTGTTACGAGTTCGAGTCCTATTGAGAGAACTATTTTTTTTTAAATTTATTTTTATTACTGCTTTATAATTATTGGTAGAGGTTTAGGTTCAGGAGATCCCCTAGTCGGGAATTCCCGACTAGAGCCTCTTACTTGTTAAGACTATTGAGGTATCTGTATCAATTGGGTATTGGTAGCTGAGGTATCACGTGCTCCTTAATTCAACTCATCTTGTCTTACCGATCCAAAATGGTAAGGCGTTAGAAAATGCGTTCGCTTTGCTCGCAACAGCAGTAGAGAGTTACAGATCCAGCTAGTCTAATCAACTAACTTAAATTATGTTAATCGGTACCGGAATAGGTTGAATGTTTACGTTAATGTTTTAGAAGTTCGTCTTGCTATGCCGCTTATGGGGCATCATCATCATCCTGCAGACAACTGGATATGAATACTTTCCGCTCCGAACCGACTTTTACTTCTTGTATAATTTAGTTCGTTAGGTTACTTTTATGAAAGGGCTCATTGACTTCAATTACTGCCCTCTTTTTCGACTTAACCGATTCTTCGGACGATTTCACATTTTTTGTTTTAATCTAAATATAGCACTTACACTTTTGTATCCAAGCTTAACGCACTTTTCGCGGAAGTTTAGAAGTACAAATAGAACGCGAGTGGATTTATAAATTCACAACACGAGTGAGCTTCGTATGCACTTTGTAAGCGCACGCGCGCGTTTCGTGAGGCCGGCGTTTGGTAAAGTGCTTCCGCGCTCATTTCATTATGTGCTTTGGCTCGCGTTCGCCGCGAGATCGCCCTGTGCGTGACAATACAAAGTTTGCAGAGGCGGTTGCATAATGATATTGTATATGTTGTTTTGCTTTTTAAAGAAGCAAAAATAACTATAAAAAAAAAATAAAAAAAATCAATAATAAAATATAAAAACCATTTTGCCTAATTGCTAAAAGAATACTAAATTCTGAAAACAAGATAAATCGGCTATCTGCTGGTTGTCTAGCACCATGGCCTAAATAAGTGGAATTGATCCAACTGAGACTGAGAACCGTAGCCAGATTGTCTGACAAGCTAAACTAGGGGCCGACATTTCGCACGTGACGACACATGGACTTAGAGCATGGACACAGCCACTTCCAACGGTGAGACGCAAGCAACAACAATTTCAACAACCAGCAGCAGCAGCTCATACAGTCTTGCCCTTAGCTGGCAATAGAAGTCTCACTTAACCTGCAGTTGGGATGCTAAGCAGCTATCTTAGCGCAATATTGCCTGCCTCACACTGCCACTGCTTTGTTTTCTTCGGGCGCAGAACCACCAAAAAGGCGCAAATAAATTGTGTAGCTGGCGCAACTGGGCAACATGCTGGCTCTAGCTGAGTTCTGCTCCCCTAGGCGCCAGAGTACGCGTCAAATCGCGTAAACATAAAATCCTGCCAAGAAATGATGAGTATCTGACTGGCCCAATAGGCCAGGAAATCCATATTCCAGAGCTATCTAAATGTCTGGTAACAGGTACGCAGACGACACAGCTGTTGCCGAAAGTAAACAAATGAAGGTGGTGCAGAATACCTGTGACGAGCAGTGAACGTCAAATCCTCCAACTCCCAGGTAGCAGTCAAACTCCTGGCCTGTCCCAGGTGTACAAACATCATGGCCCTGGAAGCGATGCACGACCCTACTGTTCCTTGGTTTCTTAGAAGTTCAATTGACTACAAATTATGTCCTGCGTCTTTGCGTCTATACAAGTAATGCGGACACACACAGGAAAACAACGAAAAATTGATCGGATTTTCGAGCAGAGTGTACGCACTTCTATCTACTTAAGGACAGATCATATTGAGTGACAGTGCGTAACACTCTTAGAGCCGTAATGAATGGCGTTCTCAGACTTGGAGCATACAGTAGTCAACGGGTATAACCCGAGAGCTAAAATCCAGCCTACCGAGGATCTGCACGAACCTCAGATGGCGTTCCTGGCCAACATCTATGAAGAAAAGCTAAAGGCCTCCATGGAGCTGGCGCTAACAGTTTGATCATACTTGGAATTACCGCACCTCGCTGCCAAAATGAAAGAAATCATATATTCAAAGGATGTCGAGCATACACATAAAGGATGAATACCAAGAGAGCTGGAGAAAAAAAGCTCTCATGACAAGAGCCCACCAATTCCAGTCAGGAGGACGCAACAAACAATTTGCACTCTCCACCTCACCTCATCGCTGCAACTTATCTGCCTCATTCTCTGCTATGCGGAGAGAGCTGGAGACCTCTGCCTTTACCAGCCTTCACCAGGACAAAAGTTTATTGTAGCCGCTTACTTCGCTGGTATAGATTTCATTATATTTACAAAAATCCCGATTTGAGTACGAACTCTCATCTGAATATGTGGCCCGGGTCGCCACGCTTTTAGCGCTACTACAAGCAATTCATATTAGGACCAGATTAGTCCCATAAGGGACAAACATAAATAGTATTTGAATAGTTCGCTGAACCTCAGCATAGCGCTTTACACTGCTGAGGATGTGGCAAGATCATTGGAGTCACTGTTACAAATGCTGCAGCTCGTTGACTGAACTCATTTGGAACAATTGAACTCTCATTTGAAGCTGAAGGCTTTTTGCCATTAAGAAGTGCCTGAAAAGAGCGTACATCAGGGTGAAACAAGTGCTAGTCATTCTGACGCAACAGTTAAAAGAGGCTGCTGCGAAGTAAAGCTCCATGTTTGCGCTATGAAGACTTACTAAGCACTACAAATGGAAATCTGCTCCTATATTCTTTGTCAGAAGCCCTAATGGTTCCTGGACCAGGCATCCACAAAATACAGCTAAGGCTTTTGCCTGTAACTTCGAGCAGAGATTTCAGCCCGTCCAGACGCAATCGGTCGAGGAAACCCTCGATAAGCCACTCCGAATCGGGTTTCTTTTAGCCACAATTTCGTTCGAGGAGATGAAATTCGTTTAAAACAATAAGGCCCCAGCTGAAGAACGCATTTACAGCAGGACTATATATCTGCTATCTTACAATCTAAATGTAAAGTTTTTTGAAAAATTTCATTGTGGATAGAAATTATCGGCCTACTCGAGGTGGTGAGGTATTTATTGCCGTTAAAGACACTACTATCCTGTCCTGCCTACTGACGCTAAGATTGTCACAGTTAAAGTAACTTTTCCATCACGCGATATTAATATCATATGCTCATATATTCCACCTTCTTCTGATATTCAAGTTTATATTAAACATATTTTTTGTACTAAAGTAGTTTCCACACATGTGCGCGACAATGACCTATTTATCGTGTTGGGTGATTTTCATTTACCGAACAAATCTTGGTCATTATTCGCCGCCAAAAATGATCAGGTACCCTCAGCACAGCATGACTTGATAGATTGCCTGCTAAACCTTTCCTTGTTTCAAATCAATTATATTGTTAATCATTTGCATAGAACACTTGATCTTGTATTTGTCAACGAATAGCTTATTGCTAATGTGTCCAGGTCCCCTCCTTTATTCGTTCCTGAGGATGTATATAATCCTACTTTAGAGGTTTCAATGTTCAATTGAAATACACTAATTTCTCATTCATCAGGTACCAATAAGCCCCACCGTTGCTTTTGCAAAGGAAACTTTTCCTTGCTTCATCAACGTATTCATGCAACCGATTGATCTTTTTTATATGACTCTGTTGATATTGCTTTAAATTTTTTTTTATAACACCCTGAACTCCGTCTTAGATATTTGTATTCCAAACTTAAGTTCTTCAATTGCTTCTTCAAAGCCACCCTTGTTTACTACCAGACTATCAAACGTAAAAAAATATTAAGTTAAAATATTTTAAAAAGTTTGGTTTGAGTATTGCCTTGGCTAAATATTCTATACCCAAGTCGAACTTTTTTTTCTGAATTCTTAGTGCTACGAGAATTATCTTACTCAATGCAAAAGGCAATTTGCCCACAAGCCGAGACAGTTTTATAATTTTGTAAGCATGAAGCATAAATTATTTGAACAAATAATTACTTTGAATTCGCAGCATTTCTGCAAATCATTTGTCTCCCCTGTTCAACATGGATGAACATGATCTATTACTCTTTAAATTTCACCGTGTAGGTTTCCCTCCGTCTATTTTGCTTTCGATTTGTTCTTATTGATAAGGTAGGACTCAAAGAGTAATGCCGAGGATGACAACCTGAAAATAGGTTCACATTACTTCTGGTGTTCCTCAAGGCAGTCATCTTAGACCTTTAATCTTTTCTCTTGTTATATATTACATGCCCATGTACGTATTATACTATTTGCGGATGATGTGAAATTTTTTATTTTTCATACACTGATCCCCTTCATCACTGTCGTCTACAAGATGATTTGAATACTATCCAAATTTGGTGTTCGGCCAATCAATTGTTCAAAGTGTATTTTAATGACCTTAAATCGTACTACACCCTATCTTGTCAGTTATACAATTTATAATACTCCTTTGCACCGTATACTAACAGTTAAGGACCTAGACTTTCTTTTCGATTATAATCTCTGCTTCAATGTTCATAAAGGTAACATCGTTACCAAAAATGTACTTGGATTCATTAAACGTTGGAGTTTAACGATCCTTGTTCAACCAAACTTCATCTCTACATCTCATCATCTACATCTCTCTTGTCCTATATGAATACTGCTCTCGCATCTGGTCTGTTTTTGCCATACGAGGTTTAAATTGGGACCCCAATCTTCGGTTGCTATCCCACTCCAGCAGGCTTCTTCTTCTAATCTTCCTTCGTTAACCAACCGTAGGACAATCCTTGGTGTTGTTTTCCACCATTAGATGATTTTTGGCGACATAGATTCTTCTTTTCTGTTAGGGCGTCTTCAATACTCTGTTCCGTCCAGGCCTACCAGGTATTATCGCCCCTTATTCTTACGCACGTGTACAAAAGGTAACGCACAATTCTTTTCATGTACTACGTAAAAATTAAAATTCTCCACCGACCATTCTCTCTCCCTGATAAAATCGATGCTGTCAGGATACCGTCGGGAACTCACTGACCATTCCCAGCTATGAGAATGGACAGGCTAAAAAGTTTCCCACCGCTATCTTTTTATCCTATCTACTTAATACTCTATATACTAATAAATTTATTTACTTTATTAAATAATCTTTATTTCTTCTATTTATTGTATTTTCTTAAATAATATAGTAAATGAACATTATTTTTATACCCTTGCAGAGGGTATTATTATTTTTTGGTCGTGAAATGTGTAACGCATAGAAGGAGACATCTCCGACCCCATATAGTATATATATTCTTGATCAGTATCAACAGCCGAGTCGATTTAGCCATGTCCGTCTGTCTGTTTCTTTGCGACTAGTCTCTCAGTTTTAAAGCTTTCTTTATGAAACTTTGCAGTATTGAGCAAATTTTTTTCTAATATATGAAACGATTTATTGGGTTAATTATTATTTCTGGCTGGAATTCCGGCGTGGGGATCATTAATATTTCTTCGCTACTTGAAAAATGGATTTTGCAATCCGATCTAGCTGTTAATAATAGCATATGGTTCTTTTTGGAGTTGTAAGAGTGGCATTACGATAGTTGTGTTAAAATATGTGAACCTTTTATTATATTATCTTCCTCAAAATCAAGAAGGCAATTACATCATGTTATAAAATTCATGAACAATATTCCATCCCATTGAATAGGAGAGTTTTGTGGTATTACTTGAAAGTTTTGCTGCCCAATGAATTTGTCTATTAGTAAATCAACTAGTAGGAGATCAATCGACTGTATATTTGCTGGTCCATCCCTGTTAAATTTGTTATATTATTTTTACTGATGTTTGCAATTCTAATTTCTCTAATATTAATACTGATACATAAGCACTAATTATGTAAAAACACACATTGTTTTGTCATTAATTACTTTAATTAGATTCGCAAGGATGTATTTTTGTTGTATAATATCACATTTAATTTTATTAAATTATTTATTATTTATTTAATACTGGTCGACATAACAAGTGTCAGCCTAAATTTGTAATTCATAAGAATATACAAATTAAATGGTAATAGCCTAATTAGCAAACAAATATTACTAATAGCATCACCGACACGTTGCAGGTATTTTGTTTGCCCGTGCGGCCAAATATTCAACTTTTCACAGTTAATTTTGTCAGTGAATATAAGAACTTTATAACAGCTAAGGAACGTGTTAACAGAGAAAATATTATTACTATCTAAAAATTAAAAATAATCTTAATTTACTATACTATTTAAGAATATACAATAAAAAGGAGAACGAAAAGAATTAAGATTATTAAAAAGTAAATAAATTTATATTAGTATACAGAGTATTAAGTAGATAGGATAAAAAGGATAAAAAAAAAACTCAGCGACGGAAAATCAAGATGAAGAAGAAACCTGCTGGAGTAGAATGGGAACCGAAGATAGGGGTCCCAACTTAAGCCTCGAAGGCAAAATCAGAAATTTGAGTATTTTCGATTGTATAACTGACAAGATAAGGTATGGTACGACGGTCGTAAACATACACTTTGAACAACTGATTGGCCGAACACCAAATTTGGATAGTATTCAAATCATCTTGTAGAAAACAGTAATGTAGGGGATCAGTGTATGAAAAATAAAAAATTTCACATCATCCGCAAATAGTAATAATAGAAAAGATTAAAAACCTAAGATGACTGCCTTGAGGAACACTAGAAGTAATGTGAATCTGTTTTCAGGTTGTCATCCTCAGCATAACTCTTTGGATCCTATCCTTTAAATAAGGGGAAATCCAAAGCAAAAGAGAGGGAGAAAAACCTAAACGGTCAAGTTTTAACAGTAAAAGGTCGTGGTGCACACAGTCAAATGCCTTACTTAAGTCGATGAAGTAAATTAAAGAAGATTTGTCGTAGATGAGCGCTTCTTTACGAACTCATGTTGTTAAGCAATACCACTGTAATTTGTTATCTCAGTCTTTCCACCTCTTTTGTGTAGAGGAAAGATTTAAGATTTTTTCAAATAGATGGAAACACAGAAGATTCAAGGGATAGATAAAAACGGTAATGCAATGGATAAAAAAGGGAAGCACTACACTTATTGAGTAGACAACTAGGAATATCATCAGGCCCACGAAAGTAAGGACATTTGTGGGAGTTTATAGCTAAAAGGATAGACGATTGTGATATATTTGGAGCAATTATAGAACTAGAAGAAGTAATATTATAAGGATAAGGCATGTTATTTAGGCAAAGGTGATTGGAAGAATTCTTGAAAGAGGGAGGAAAAGATGATGGCAAAGTTGAAGAATTACGCTTAAAGTTTACAAAATTATAAAACTGTCTTGAGTTTTGAGCGAATTGCTTTTTGCTATGAGTTAGATATTAGTCATACCATTGAAAATTTAAAAAAAAAAATATATTCACTTGGCTATGGAGTATTTAGCCAAGCCAGCAATCATCCCACCTTATACAACTTTTTAAAATATTTAGACGTACTATTTTTTAGGTTTGATAATCTGGGAGCAAGCCAAGGTGGTTAAGAAGAAGCAGGCGATGGTATTGAAGCCGGAATACATTCATTTAGAAGGTATTTAGGGTGTTATAAAAGAAATTAAAAGCAATAATAATAACAACCGAGTATTATAATAATTATTAAGACCAGTCGGCTATATTCATGCATGCCTTGATGAAGCAAGGAATAGCAACGGCGGGGCTTGTTGTTAGCTGGTGGCAATGAGAGGATTGCGATTGATTGCCACCTCTAAAGTAGGATTATATACATCCTCAGGTACGGATAAAGGAGGGGACCTGGACACATTAGCAATAAGGTAATCGGTGACAATTACAAAATCAAGTGTTCTATTCAAATGATTAGAAATTGAATTTCTTTGAAACAAGGAAAGGTCTAGCATGCAATCTAACAAGTCATCCTGTGCCGAGGGTACCTGATCATTTTTGGCGGCGAATAATGACCAAGATTTGTTCGGTAAATGAAAATCACCCAACACGATAAATAGGTCATTGTCGCGCACATGTGTGGAAACTACTTTAGTACAAAAAATATGTTTCATATAAACTTGAATATCAGAAGAAGGTGGAATATATGAGCATATATTAATATCGCGTGATGGAAAAGTTACCTTAACTGTGACAATCTTAGCGTCAGTAGGCGAAGTAAAACTGAAAGGTTTTGACAGGATAGTGTCTTTAACGGCAATAAATACCCCACCACCTCGAGTCGGCCGATCATTTCTATACACAATGAAATTTTTCAAAAAACTTCACATTCAGATGTGGTTGAATTTAACTTCACATTAAGATGTGGTTGAATTTAACCATGTTTCTGAAAATGCGATTGTATTCGAATCGTAGGAAGTGCTAGCCATAAATAGATTTTTAGCCTCAGATATAAGGCCCCTGACATTATTATAATAAATAGAGACTTGGATGATAGATTAATTAAGGCTTTTGTGGCAGTAACGGTAGGGTCCTGAAGGGTGACAGGGAAAGGCTGAATACGCTTTTTTTTTTTTTGCCTAATTACGTTAATAATCATGTGAGGAGGCCAAAATTAATATTAATTTAATTTAATTTAAAAATTTAGATAAAGATATGCTAGCAGACGATTTGCTAGGAATATAAACAGCCAGTGAATCGCAAGTAATTTCAGAAGAAAGCCGGGAAACCACAATTTTTATTGCGAGGAGCAACAACAGTCAAAATCGGAGCTGGTGGGTCTGTGGATGAAATGGTAGGGCCAAAGCGACACCGTGATTGCTTTTAACAATCTTGGCTAGATTGCGAGCAGGTCTACCTTTGCAGCCACACGGTGCTGAAGCAGTTTCGCTGATAGGGACAGGTTCTAAAATAGGGTCTAAAGAGATTAGTCCAGCGGATATCATAGGGGTGATATTGGGCCCATCGCTTGGAGAAGGCGATAACTCAAACTTGCTAGGACATAAGTGACGTAGGTGTTTGGCGAGATTTAGAGGGCAAATTCAAAAATTGAGACTCTAACCGGCGATTAGGTGGAGACTGAAATTTATATGTGCATCTTGAAATTCGAGTCAATGTTACTCGAGAGCTGCTTAGCCTTATCCGCATAGTTGATTTCTGAAAAGTAATTTTTCACAGAATTATACATTCGGCATCATTTTCTCACATAAACATCAATTAACAAATTGTTCAGCCTGATTGAACGTGCATGTTGCAATAAAGTTGCGACAGCGTAGAGCGAACGAAAAGCGGTGCCCAAAAATAGAGCAAGCAACCACTTTAAAAATATTGATACATTCAATAATCAATAAACTTACGCTGCCCAACAGATAGCACTTTGCAAAAGTAATAAAAGCTTTTCGAATAAAGCTCAAAAGATGCAAAATTTACAAACATAAAGCAGGTTAGAAGTGCAAAAATATATAACGATTTTGGAGCGAAACTATATAAAAACCTTGGAGCACAAGCTAAACACATCAATCAGTCTCAACTGAGAACTCTCTGATTTATTAATTACTAGCGGGTATAACCCGGCCTTGCCCGTGGCACGTATGTTATAAAATCAATGTTCTCAAACAAATTTAAAATGATTTTGAAACTGATCGGACGGTAAACAAACAACTTTCATACAAACGTTTTGCGCCAATTTACCACTGTTGCGAGTGGAATTTCCCAAATCGCTGAAACACGTATTTATTACATTCTTATGTAGAGCTTTGAAAATAAGTTTGAAGCAAATCGGACACAATTTAAAACTTCGTACAAAAAATCTTTGAGCCGCATTCCACCCGAAAAAGTTTGGAAAAGTATGAAACACGTATCAAATGATTTTTCTTATAGATCTTTGGAAACGAATTTGAGCGCGAAACGTCACCCACCAAATTTTTAACCTCCATTTCCACAAAGGAGGAACGGATTTTTCGAAAAGTTTGAAACACCCCTTAAATGAATTTGAACAAAGATCTTTGTAAATAAATGTGGGGCCGATCGGATGGTAAACAAAAAACTTTCATACAACCGTTTTCCGCCAATTTACCACTGTTGAGGGTGGAATTTTCCAAATCGCTGAAATACGTATTTATTAAGTTCTTATGTAGAGCTTTGAAAATAAGTTTGAAGCAAATCGGACACAACTTAAAACTTCGCCCAAAAAATCTTTAAATCGCATTCCCCCCGAAGAAATTTGAATTCTGCGAAAAGTGTGAAACACGTATCAAATGATTTTTCTTATAGATCTCTGGAAATGAATTTAAGCGCGAAACCAAATCTTTGACCTCCATTTCCACCAAGGAGGAACGGATTTTCCTAAAAGTGTGAAACACCCCTCAAAATGAATTTGAACAAAGATCTTTGAAAATAAGTTTGAGGCTGATCGGATGGTAAACAAAAAAGTTACATACAAACGTTTTTCGCGATTTTTCCACACTTGCGGGTGGAATTTCCCGAAACCCCGTCTTAACGTGCACCTACATTACATAAGGTAGCTACAGTGAAAATTTTAGCTTCCTAGCTCTTACGGTTTGGGCTGTGCGTTGATCACCAATCAGTCAGTCAGTTAGTCAGTCTGTCAGTCAGTCAGGACAAACAGTTATATATATAGAGATTAATAATAATAAAATAATTATTATTTATAAATGACGAATCAAACACTATTGGAGTACCTAATATGGATGCCAAATATAAATCTAATTTGTGCTTCTCAAATAGGATGAACAGGTTATCCTTTAGACGTTGTAAGATGTCTGAACTTTCGGTTCTGTGTAAACTAATTAACTGGTGTTAGGTTATGTAAATCAAAATTTTGATTTAACTATACTTGTGTGCAAGTATTTCAATAAGTTATATTATCGTGGTTCTTAATATAGGCGCTTCTATTTAGGCATATATAAGAATTGTTAAATTGAGCTCTATCACTAACCAAAGAACATATAGATGGGACATGCCGTACAAGAAATTTGGGCACAAAAAATCGGTGACATCTGGTCCAAAAAAAGGAGTAAGATATACATATGATGTCTTTTATTCGCTTACACTACAGGAAACTGCTTTGGCTTAATGTCTTCCATATGATTTGTGCGATAGAACGGCATCGCTGTTTATTTTTATCTCGCTCGCCCTTAATGCCCTTAATGCTCTCAATGCACTCTTTATGGCTAGGTACCGTTTAAATGTTTGTGTGTTTGTGTCCGTACAAGCAAAAAATCCCACAAATTTAATTTTCCTCAAATATCTTCCCTTTTGAATGGACGAGTAATATTAAATAATGAAAGGGTTTGCCACGTCGATGCGAAATTCTTGCCCGTGTTAACAAATTACAATTTTGGTCAATTGTTCGTAGCCTATACTATGTTCCAGTTTTTTTCATCGCCAATATGAAAAAGTCATCCGGGTATATCTTACTTGACCTGACCTCTTTAAAAATTGATAGTTTTTAACTTAAATTTTTTGCACAGTTTGGAGCAATGGATCTCGATACGTATTTCTTTTAACTAGTTCTAAGAATATGAATAAAAAATGAAAATATGAATTTTTCGCTATTTCAAAACAATAACAATAACATACTCTATTCGCTGCCAAATCGATCAAGATAAGGGTCTGCTTGGCGAAACTGCAAAGGCGTATCACTGAAACCTAGTGGTACATTCATATTCGAGAGCGTGAATGTAGAGTCCCAACACCTCGCCATAACTCTAGTAGAAAGAAGAAGGCTTAGGGCCAAAAAAATAATTAAAAATGCCCAGACATCTTAATGTTGTATATAAAACTATAATGTATCTGTAAACAAACTACACAACAACTTTACTGGTATTAAACATCATTATTACCAAAATCATCATAAACATCATAACATCATCATCATACATATAACATTATAAATGCTAAAGCTAAAACTACATACATATATACATACATTATATGAATAGAAAAGAAAAAATCCAGAAGCACTGTAAAAGTTAAAATTGCCAACTCATAAGTTATAAGTAAGTTACAGTAATATGTTATTATTTGTAAAAATATTGAAACATTATTTATACAAAATTTGTTTTCTCCATTAGTTCTCGATTGACTCTGCTCAAGACGAGATGAATAAACCACCATCAAACCGCCACCAATGATAACGATGATCGATATGTATTATTATCTTTAGTAATATTATTTTTTATGCGTGTATGTGTACATATTATTTTAATATTTTCAAATGCATGCGTGCAAACCAAGCTCTTCATTATCCCACTTCTGTGCCAATAATTGAAAGCGAGTTGCAATTTTATCACCACAAGAAAATTGAACGCAATCCCTTTCTAAGAAAGGGTATTAGGCGGCCGAAACGATGAGCTTAGCAAGCTTGTTTTTCCTTAACCTACTTTTAAAAATGAAAATTTCGTAGTTTCGTGGAGAGGTTACAAAAATGTTTTATTGAACTGTCATAGGAATAATTGGTTGACCATAAAGTTCTGGTATGAGAAACTTTTTTTCATTATTTATTATAAACGTTGGACTTCTACATCACAGCCGTTGCATAAAGTACTCCGCTTGCGGCGTGTGTGCTTGTGTATATGTGTGTTTTTGTATATGTCAAGAAGAAATGTTAAATGTTCAGAACCTCAGCTCGGCGGTTTTAGTGTATCTTATAGTCATGCACTCCCAACTCTTACACTCTTATTTGTCTTTTATTCAATGTCTATGCTCTTTCGTAAATACAAATATCAATCCGAAGTCACACAGCCTGTCGGAGTGTGTAGCAGGATAAACACACATAGCAACATAGATATTCATTCATACATACATCACTCGGTCCCATATAACATTGTCATTCACACACTTTAACATAAGCATTAACATTATCACTCTATATAACACTAGCGGGTATAACCCGGCCTTGCCCGTGGCACGTACATATGTTTTAAAATCAATATTCTCAAACAAATTTAAAATGATTTTGAAACTGATCGGACGGTAAAAAATAACTTTCATACAAACGTTTTTCGCCAATTTACCACTGTTGCTGAAACACGTATTCATTACATTCTTATGTAGAGCTTTGAAAATAAGTTTGAAGCAAATCGGACACAACTTAAAACTTTGCGCAAAAAATCTTTAAATCGCATTCCCCCCGAAGAAGTTTGAATTCTGCGAAAAGTATGAAACACGTATCAAATGATTTTTCTTATAGATCTCTGGAAATGAATTTGAGCGCGAAACGTCACCCACCAAATCTTTGACCTCCATTTCCACCAAGGAGGAACGGATTTTTCGAAAAGTTTGAAACACCCCTTAAATGAATTTGAATAAAGATCTTTGAAAATAAGTGTGGGGCCGATCGGATGGTAAACAAAAAACGTTCATACAACCGTTTTCCGCCAATTTACCACTGTTGAGGGTGGAATTTTCCAAATCGCTGAAATACGTATTTATTAAGTTCTTATATAGAGCTTTGAAAATAAGTTTGAAGCAAATCGGACACAACTTAAAACTTTGCCCAAAAAATCTTTAAATCGCATTCCCCCCGAAGAAGTTTGAATTCTGCGAAAAGTATGAAACACGTATCAAATGATTTTTCTTATAGATCTCTGGAAATGAACTTGAGCGCGAAACGTCACCCACCAAATCTTTGACCTCCATTTCCACCAAGGAGGAACCGATTTTCCTAAAAGTGTGAAACACCCCTCAAATGAATTTGAACAAAGATCTTTAATCGTCGACCGTTCGAGTATAGTAAAACTAATATGTGAGAAGTTTGGTCAACATATCTTGAAAAACAAAAAATTTTTCCATACAATTTAATTTTCGACCGATCCTTCTTATGGTAGCTATATGATATAGTTCTTCGATGTAAACAAGATTTTGCATATATGGAGGACCATAGTAAAACTAATAAATGCCGAGTTTGGTCAAGATATCTTGATAACCAAAAAAATTTTCAATGCAACAACTTCATTTTCGACCGATCGTTCCTATGGCAGCTATATGATATAGTAGTCCGATGTTGATAGAATTTTGCATATATATGAGGAGCATAGTATCTTGATAAACAAAGCTATTTTTCATACAAGAACCTACTTTTCGACCGATCGTTAATATGGTGGCTATATGATATAGTGGTCCGATCCAGCTGGTTTTAACATATGTACTGCGAGTAACAGAAAGAGGGACTTCTGCAAAGTTTCATAAAGATAGCTTTAAAACTAAGAAACTAGTTCGCATAGAAACAGACACACGGACAGCCGGACAGACGGACATGGCTATATCGACTAGGCTATTGAAAAGTGATCATAAATATGTATATACTTTATCGGGTCGGAAATGTCTCCTTCTATGCGTTACACATTTCATGACAAAATTATAATACCCTCTGCAAGGGTATAAAAATGGCATTCAGGCAGATATAAAGGATTACTAGAAGTCTGCGTCCAATGATTTCAAGGCTGGTAGAACCGGAGAATAAAATATTTTGGAACACAACAAGAAGCCATAATTATAGACAGTTTAAAGGAATAGATAGTCGAAGTTTAACACCACTAACAGAAAGCTTAACAAAAATCAGAAAAAAGCCCTGGAAAAAATACGAGAAACAGTATGAGTGTATATGTATACAGAAATTCTTCCAATTTGCGCTTGATGCTGCACGTGTTTGCATGTCAAAGCACATTTTCTTTCGTGTTTCTTAACCGATCTTGATGAAATTTTCAGCAGTAGGTCGTATTGTACTATAACATATTAGTGTATTATCAAAATGACAATTGCATTTAAATTGTGGCCTTTATTGTTGGGCAGCATAAATTGGATTATTTAGTCTAGCTCTTATTATTTACTAAAATTGCTCAAAAAACAGGATTTCGTTAATGGTTTTTATCGATGGACTAGGAGGACCTACAGCTAAAATTTCAAGTCTCGAGGTTCTGAGGTCCTTGCGTTCATACATACGGAGAGACGGACGGACGGGCGGACAGACAGACGGACATGGCTAAATCGACTCGGCTGTTGATGCTGATCATGAGTATATATACTTTATGGGGTCGAAGATGCTTCCCTCTGCCTGTTACATACATTTCCACAAACAAACAAATGCTAAAAAGGTTAAAAAAGGTGATTATGTAATGGTACACAATTTTGACGCAACCATAGGCGCATGCAGAAAGTTGATTCCGAAACACAAAGGACGGTATATGATATATGCGAAATGACAGATTTTTGTTAAAAGGTGTATGGACATACAAAATATAAGACATTAGATGCAAAAGAAAACAATCAAAAAGTGATTATAAAAATAATAAAGTTCTGGTATGAGAAACTTTTTTATTGGTTGACCTGACCGTAAAGTTCTGGTATGAGAAACTTTTTTTCATTATTTATTATAAACGTTGGACTTCTACATCACAGCCGTTGCATAAAGTACTCAGCTTGCGGCGTGTGTGCTTGTGTATATGTGTGTTTTTGTATATGTCAAGAAGAAATGTTAAATGTTCAGAACCTCAGCTCGGCGGTTTTAGTGTATCTTATAGTCATGCACTCCCAACTCTTACACTCTTATTTGTCTTTTATTCAATGTCTATGCTCTTTCGTAAATACAAATATTAATCCGAAGTCACACAGGCTGTCGGAGTGTGTAGCAGGATAAACACACATAGCAACATAGATATTCATTCATACATACATCACTCGGTCCCATATAACATTGTCATTCACACACTTTAACATAAGCATTAACATTATCACTCTATATAACACTAGCGGGTATAACCCGGCCTTGCCCGTGGCACGTACATATGTTTTAAAATCAATGTTCTCAAACAAATTTAAAATGATTTTGAAACTGATCGGACGGTAAACAAATAACTTTCATACAAACGTTTTTCGCCAATTTACCACTGTTGCTGAAACACGTATTCATTACATTCTTATGTAGAGCTTTGAAAATAAGTTTGAAGCAAATCGGACACAACTTAAAACTTTGCCCAAAAAATCTTTAAATCGCATTCCCCCCGAAGAAGTTTGAATTCTGCGAAAAGTATGAGACACGTATCAAATGATTTTTCTTATAGATCTCTGGAAATGAACTTGAGCGCGAAACGTCACCCACCAAATCTTTGACCTCCATTTCCACCAAGGAGGAACGGATTTTTCGAAAAGTTTGAAACACCCCTTAAATGAATTTGAATAAAGATCTTTGAAAATAAGTGTGGGGCCGATCGGATGGTAAACAAAAAACGTTCATACAACCGTTTTCCGCCAATTTACCACTGTTGAGGGTGGAATTTTCCAAATCGCTGAAATACGTATTTATTAAGTTCTTATATAGAGCTTTGAAAATAAGTTTGAAGCAAATCGGACACAACTTAAAACTTCGCCCAAAAAATCTTTAAATCGCATTCCCCCCGAAGAAGTTTGAATTCTGCGAAAAGTATGAGACACGTATCAAATGATTTTTCTTATAGATCTCTGGAAATGAACTTGAGCGCGAAACGTCACCCACCAAATCTTTGACCTCCATTTCCACCAAGGAGGAACCGATTTTCCTAAAAGTGTGAAACACCCCTCAAATGAATTTGAACAAAGATCTTTAATCGTCGACCGTTCGAGTATAGTAAAACTAATATGTGACAAGTTTGGTCAACATATCTTGAAAAACAAAAAATTTTTCCATACAATTTAATTTTCGACCGATGGTAGCTATATGATATAGTTCTTCGATGTAAACAAGATTTTGCATATATGGAGGACCATAGTAAAACTAATAAATGCCGAGTTTGGTCAAGATATCTTGATAACCAAAAAAATTTTCAATGCAACAACTTCATTTTCGACCGATCGTTCCTATGGCAGCTATATGATATAGTAGTCCGATGTTGATAGAATTTTGCATATATATGAGGAGCATAGTATCTTGATAAACAAAGCTATTTTTCATACAAGAACCTACTTTTCGACCGATCGTCAATATGGTGGCTATATGATATAGTGGTCCGATCCAGCTGGTTTTAACATATGTACTGCGAGTAACAGAAAGAGGGACTTCTGCAAAGTTTCATAAAGATAGCTTTAAAACTAAGAAACTAGTTCGCATAGAAACAGACACACGGACAGCCGGACAGACGGACATGGCTATATCGACTAGGCTGTTGAAAAGTGATCATAAATATATATATACTTTATCGGGTCGGAAATGTCTCCTTCTATGCGTTACACATTTCATGACAAAATTATAATACCTCTGCAAGGGTATAAAAATGGCATTCAGCCAGATATAAAGGATTACTAGAAGTCTGCGTCCAATGATTTCAAGGCTGGTAGAACCGGAGAATAAAATATTTTGGAACACAACAAGAAGCCATAATTATAGACAGTTTAAAGGAAAAGCTAGTCGAAGTTTAACACCACTAACAGAAAGCTTAACAAAAATCAGAAAAAAGCCCTGGAAAAAATACGAGAAACAGTATGAGTGTATATGTATACAGAAATTCTTCCAATTTGCGCTTGATGCTGCACGTGTTTGCATGTCAAAGCACATTTTCTTTCGTGTTTCTTAACCGATCTTGATGAAATTTTCAGCAGTAGGTCGTATTGTACTATAACATATTAGTGTATTATCAAAATGACAATTGCATTTAAATTGTGGCCTTTATTGTTGGGCAGCATAAATTGGATTATTTAGTCTAGCTCTTATTATTTACTAAAATTGCTCAAAAAACAGGATTTCGTTAATGGTTTTTATCGATGGACTAGGAGGACCTACAGCTAAAATTTCAAGTCTCTAGCTCTTATAGGTTCTGAGGTCCTTGCGTTCATACATACGGAGAGACGGACGGACGGGCGGACAGACAGACGGACATGGCTAAATCGACTCGGCTGTTGATGCTGATCAAGAGTATATATACTTTATGGGGTCGAAGATGCTTCCCTCTGCCTGTTACATACATTTCCACAAACAAACAAATGCTAAAAAGGTTAAAAAAGGTGATTATATAATGGTACACAATTTTGACGCAACCATAGGCGCATGCAGAAAGTTGATTCCGAAACACAAAGGACGGTATATGATATATGCGAAATGACAGATTTTTGTTAAAAGGTGTATGGACATACAAAATATAAGACATTAGATGCAAAAGAAAACAATCAAAAAGTGATTATAAAAATAATTAATATAATAATATAAAATAACATAAGAGGTAGCTAATAAGTTAAATAAAGATAAGATGAAAAAGCAAAATTTTAGAAAAAACAAAAACAAAAAAACAATAATAATAATGTATGTATACTTAAGATTCATGTAGCAATATGTAAATTATAATTAGCATGTTCAGGAGATCATGCTGCCAGGATGGCCGAGTTGTAGCAGGATAAATACACATAGCAACATAGATATACATTCATATATACATCACTCAGTCCCATATAACATTGTCATTCAAACACTTTAACATAAGCATTAACATTATCACTCTATATAACATTATTGTGTACGAGAGAGTTCAGTTCTGTATCGCACGACGAACGATAAAGAAGTAAAAAGAACTACTACGTGTCTGATTTGCTATTCGGTAGAATAATAGTAAAGCCTTCCACAAGTGATTGATTTGATTTTTGTGGTATTGTTGCTCTGTCTTCTCGCCACCCAATCGATTTGTAGAGTCCCACCACTAACCATACAATGCATAGACTTGTCAAATGTCGTTTTAATCGGATACAGATTAATCGTCAACGAGTGAGCCCCATGGGTGCTCGCGCCCATTTAAGTGTGCCCAGACAAAGTAAGACTGCTGAGAGTGGCAGCCGAACGCCGGCCTCGAAAGCCGAACGTTCAGTATGAAGCCGCATCTCGCTCAGCGCACAACGCCGCTGCGGCTGTTGCTATTTCGTAATATATGTATGTTAGTTTCAGCCCAAATACATACATATGTGTGTATGCGTGTGCAGAGTGTGCCTATGTGCCACATATGTTTGTGTTGTGTGGATGTGCGCACAAGTAGATCGCGGCGTTTGTCGCGAGCCAGAGATTTGTTCTTCAATTGTGTGCCCTTTGTGCCTGTGGTGGCAAAAGGCACACACATTCAAATGCTCTATCATGTATTTCTTCGTCCAGACAGCCATAATGAGAAGATTTTGATATATTTATATTTATTAAAAACTTAAATGACCTAAATGATATATTTATATATTATATTTTAATATTTTTGTTTACTGTGGGGACCGATTTTGCTTCAAATTAAAAAAAAAAAACTAAGTCGTATTTCTGCAAGGGTAATTCTTCGTCGGCTTGTCGAATAATTTAAGAAAAGACCAAAAATTTTAAATGTTCAATTTTTTCGACTTGCTACTTGTGCACACGCACACCCTTTCGAGTAAGCAGTTGGGTGACATTATTAAAGGGTTTGGCCTGTTCATGTGCAAAACTCCTATTTTCCATGCATGTTGTAAGGGTAAGGGTACCTGAACGTTGGCATAAGTGCATGATAACTCTTTGGGCCTGCCAAGCACACACACTTACACACTTTTCTATATGGATGGAAGCATTTGTGCGTTTGTGTGCGTGTTGGTTGCCTGCCTGCCTGCCCGATGCAAATTTGACAAAATTTGAAGTTTTTGGCATTTCTGAATTTCGAGCTCTACACACAGACACACAAAAATGTGTGCGAATGAGCCGATCAAGGGTTTGTCGTGAGACAGAGATATTTTCATCAATGGGTGCGTAAATTTGGGCGACGGGCACGGTCTTTGTTTTTTCGCCATGCCTGCGGTGGGCTGTCGGCCGTGTAAGGCACAAATGTGTGAACAGGCACCGAACAGGTGAGCCGCACTTGTCGCGCGTTTGCACTTTGATATAGATGCAGATGCATGCTGCACATTCTGATCGTTTATCGCCTGCCATAATACCCTTTAACCCAAAATTTTTACAATGTCGAAAAATACATTAAAATATCACTTGCATTTTTCCCATATCAAAGTGCAAACGAACGACAAGTGCGGCTCACCTGTTCGGTGCCTGTTCACACATTTGTGCCTTACACGGCCGACAGCCCACCGCAGGCATGGCGAAAAAACAAAGACCGTGCCCGTCGCCCAAATTTACGCACCCATTGATGAAAATATCTCTGTCTCACGACAAACCCTTGATCGGCTCATTCGCACACATTTTTGTGTGTCTGTGTGTAGAGCTCGAAATTCAGAAATGCCAAAAACTTCAAATTTTGTCAAATTTGCATCGGGCAGGCAGGCAGGCAACCAACACGCACACAAACGCACAAATGCTTCCATCCATATAGAAAAGTGTGTAAGTGTGTGTGCTTGGCAGGCCCAAAGAGTTATCATGCACTTATGCCAACGTTCAGGTACCCTTACCCTTACAACATGCATGGAAAATAGGAGTTTTGCACATGAACAGGCCAAACCCTTTAATAATGTCACCCAACTGCTTACTCGAAAGGGTGTGCGTGTGCACAAGTAGCAAGTCGAAAAAATTGAACATTTAAAATTTTTGGTCTTTTCTTAAATTATTCGACAAGCCGACGAAGAATTACCCTTGCAGAAATACGACTTAGTTTTTTTTTTTAATTTGAAGCAAAATCGGTCCCCACAGTAAACAAAAATATTAAAATATAATATATAAATATATCATTTAGGTCATTTAAGTTTTTAATAAATATAAATATATCAAAATCTCCTCATTATGGCTGTCTGGACGAAGAAATACATGATAGAGCATTTGAATGTGTGTGCCTTTTGCCACCACAGGCACAAAGGGCACACAATTGAAGAACAAATCTCTGGCTCGCGACAAACGCCGCGATCTACTTGTGCGCACATCCACACAACACAAACATATGTGGCACATAGGCACACTCTGCACACGCATACACACATATGTATGTATTTGGGCTGAAACTAACATACATATATTACGAAATAGCAACAGCCGCAGCGGCGTTGTGCGCTGAGCGAGATGCGGCTTCATACTGAACGTTCGGCTTTCGAGGACGGCGTTCGGCTGCCACTCTCAGCAGTCTTACTTTGTCTGGGCACACTAAAATGGGCGCGAGCACCCATGGGGCTCACTCGTTGACGATATATCGGTATCCGATAAAAACGACATTTGACAAGTCTATGCATTGTATGGTTAGTGGTCCCACCAAATCTATAGCAGCGTTGTTGCAAGTAAAATAACAAAAGCAAACCAAAAAGCACAGAAACAAATAAAGAATTATTGTAATCAGCAAAATACAACCAGGTGTGCTAAATATTACACGGACCCGCCACACACACACTCATTTGCATAGTTGTTTCCGTTGCTTATATTTTATTTCGTTCTTATATATTGTCTTGTCTTAATTGCACAAAGGAAGTAACTTTGGCGTCAGATCGTATTATTAATCTCGTTGTTACTGAGGGTACTGTCTTCACAACACCAACTCACGCATGTTCATTATAAAAAAAATAATATTTTTAACTGTTTTAACTTTTAAAGAAGCATCAAATTTTCTTATTTTAATGAAAAAATATAAAAGTTGTCGGTGTTTGATCGAAGCAAACTTTAAAATATTCCGATTAAAACCAAATAATTTGTACTGCTTTTTATTTGGATCGTCGATCTTCCGCTCGTTAGTTTGTCGCTCAGACTTCTAAACCAAACAGGCTTTGGCAATTTTATTGCAACGCTCACAAATTCACTTTTCGTCTACTTGTTAGTTTAAATTGTCCAAAGTCCTTAATTTCGACCCAAAATGAAGCTTCTGTACATACTTCAGCTTTTTAACCTGTCCCTTGATCACCAATCAGTCAGTCAGACAAAACAACTTCATTTGTATGTAATAGTTAAGATTTTTCGCATTCACCTAACTTGTGCGAAGTCACTAAGTTAAAAAAGAGATTCGAGTCTTAAGTCCGAACGGAAATATTGTTTATACCAAAGCAAAGCGAAGCTAGCTCTATGACCAATATTTGCTGTTACAGTCCTTAGCCCAAGCGGATCGTTTTTCGGACAGCCAGTGCATGGGAACGCTGGAGACAACATTGTTGCTGACGCCCGGTAGTGTTTTTGTAGCCGCACATGCAGCGTCAGATTGTTGTTCATTCACAAAGTTGTTCTTATGCACAATCGAACTGACGTTGACTTAAAGCTTGCCGGATTAGTTAACTCCTCTTTCACTAATATAAAGGCCGTCCTCGGTTTTCCTTTTGATTCGATGAACTTTTGCAGGTTGTATTTTAGTTCACCAAAGTCTTCAAAATCGGGGGTCTTAGCAACGCCCTTCGTAGCGGTTCCCAAAATATTAATGCTCTTAGTATGTCTATGCTGAATGTTAACAGTTTCGAAAATTGTTTTTATATGACATGTGTCAGAATCTAGAATGTTTTTTCATATAAGATTGGGGAAATGATTCTTAAGCAATCTTGATTTATCAGCTATTTTACCATATTTAAAAGTTTACCATATAATTGCATATCCGTTCATTATTAAGATGTAGTCTAAGCTTGAGTAAAAATTAAGCTTGGCTGTGGTAATTGTTACGAGGACTAGAAATCTTAAAAGTAGAAAAGAATAAAAACGTAATAAAATCTCATTTAAAATTGTTTCTATGGAACTCCCTCACCTTTGTTAGAACCGTTTTTTCCAGATCACTTAATACTGTAACTCCTTTTGTACTGTGTTACTTGTTTTTATAAGCACTTAATCTTGTTATATCTTTGGAGCTGCAGTTTCTGGTCTTTATTTATTTGATCCCTTATTTTTGCTCCTATTTCTGGTGTGTATAAATATATTGTCAATTGGTTTCTTGTTTATTGTTCAGTGTTGGCATGTTGTTTAGTGTTCAGCCATTTTTCTACTTTCGAGCGCCTAGCGATTTCCGCGAGAGGTCTATTAAACCTCTCTACTTGCCCATTTCACCTTCGAGTAGTGGGGAATTACCTTTTTTTGGAATGGAGAGGACTACTTAGAATTAATTGATGAATTTAAAGATGGCTCGTTATCACAATATGTAACGCTGGTATGGGGGTAAAATGTATATTATATTTATATTACAGTCCTAGTATATGTATATTATGGTCCTAGATGCTATAAGTTGCACAATACCAAATTTTAAAAATGTGCAAGTCAAAAAGTATTTTTTATTTGTGGAAAAAATATCGATATGGAGGATCTCAGCTATTCAAGGACGTCTATGACCATTCCTGTTGAATGTCCAAGTTTTGTTGTCGGAAACTACCAACTAATTTTAGAAAAATGCTAAGATAGGCAATCGCACTCAGTTGCGTTTACTACATCCTTCTTGACCGCATCATACATATTTTCTATTATACTTTCTCTGTTAGAAAAGATGTTATGTCTTGTTTTCTGACCAAACATAATTATCGTGCGCGCTAAAGGGATTGCGCTCTCTTCTATACTTATTTGATTTTGAAAACAATTTATTGGCTTGTTCTCGATAGTGTAGGTTAGCGACAGTTCGCTATGAATATCAGATGGTGAATCTTCTTTCATGGCATGTAAATTTTGTCGTAATAAGGCATCAGAAGCAAAATTGTATTTTCCTGACTTATTTAAGATTTAAGCGTTATGCCCGCCTACAAAAGCTTTCTTTCTTTTAATTTTAGCGTTTGGGTTTTTTTCTGAGATTGCGAACGTAAGTGACTGATGACCGGTGTAAATATTCAAAATTTGCACGCCATTCAGATAGTTTCTTAGGGCTTTCAGTAGCTTACATTCGCTTGTCGCTAAGTTTTGTTCATGCTCAATTTGAATCGTTTTTGGAATTCGGGTAGACTTCCGAAAAGAGAATGGTTTTCAGTTACCTAATAGCCAGACGTTGTTTTTAGATGAGGCTCTTTTTTGATTGGCCAGCGCTCACTTACCGTTGTCACCCATAAGTATTTCCATTGGCGGATTAAGTATTGATACAAAATCTTAATCAAAGCATCTTTAATATATTGGTAATCCCAGAAATGATCTAAAATGAACCAATGTTGTTGGCTGTTCAAACTTGTTAACTCCTCTTTTTTTATGGGGTTTATTGTAATACCGCCTCGAGAGACCACGAATTCAAGATTCTCTATATTTTCTTTGAAAAAATGTGACTTGCTCGTGAAACCCTCATATTTGCGTCATAGAGCTTATCCAATACCCATGTGATATACCTTACTTGGTACTGCATGTTTTCTAAGAAGATGATAATATCATCCACTTAGACATAGCATGATTTTCATCGAGCATTATCATCAGAAATGTCGGCTACCTCCGATTCAGCAATGTTTTGATAATTTTACTCTTCTGAAGCAGGCTGGCATCCTTCCTGTGAAAGATAAATTTTGGAGCTGTCTGTATAATTTTCAAGAATTTCATTGGCCGTATCCGCAGCCTTACGCCATAAAACTTATGCTTGTGTTGTTTTCCCTCAAAGTCAGCTACTGACTTCACAATATCTAATGTCTCGTGACATTATTTGCCTTGTATTATTTCGTCATCTTTTAATTTTTTACATCGGGTACAGTCACTGATGTGTTAGCAAACATATGAGTCTTACTAGCGAGTGAAGTATTAACCGCGAATTCGAGGAGTACCAGATTCGCTAAACGTTGTAGTGGATGGAATGTTTCGATCAGACGACCAATTGTTACTTTCACTTGTTTTAAACTGTCTTCGTTCCGCAGAAATCTTGTCTAAGCCGCATACTAAATCCTCTAGTTTACTATTTCTTAGAGGCGTATCAATCTATGTTAACATATTTTGGTTTACAAAATATCCTGTGTTGACTTCTGTAGAATGTTATCGCTTCTGCCACCGATGTGGTTTGCGTTACTTTTTTTTTTGTATTTTGAATGTTATGCGCCTATCTGGCGGGACAGAAAGATAGCCGACTTATCAAAAGGTAAATCAAATTATCGATGCAATGCATAGATATGTCAAGCAGCAGAATAATCGAAACACGATAAATCGCAACGAGTGAGCCTCATGGGTGCCTGCGACCATTTTAGTGTGCCCAGATAGAGTAAGACTGCTGAGAGTGGCAGCCGAACGCCGTCCTCGAAAGACAAACATTCAGTATCATTGAGTAATAAAGAGACAGAGCTGAATTCTCACTCCGAGCTTTTTTTAGCGTCTTGAAAATCGGGCGCGGTAGATCGAGTTGGTCCGCAAACGCAAAATCAAACTCAAAAATAAAGCTCATTTACTATAGGAAGCAACAACAAATCACTCGCAAAACAACAACAGTGCGCACGAAAACCCTTTTTTTTATTCGTCGTCCGTCTTGATCTTCAAAAGTTTCTGCGCGATGATGAGGACATAGGAAACTCAGTGCAAAGAAAAGGGACTAATAATGCCACTGTGTTTGTTGCTGGTTTCTCTGTCGTTCCATCAAGGCAGCGCGTAGAAACAACAACAGCACTATTTGGGTTCTAATGTTTTTGTTGCATAGCCGAGTCTCGTATACTATTACGTCACGTTTTAAAGAATTTCATTTCTGGTGATGCTTAGAATATATTTCTATCTTTATTACGTACATTAAAGTAATATATTAATAGGGTCTTCTTTAAAAATCCATATATTTAATAATGTATTACTTTATTGTACGCCACGATCGCACACAGAAAGCCTGAAGCTGTGACGTCACATGCGCAACAGATTTTTGCAATCTTCTCAAATTCATATACTTCCCTTGGCGTGGAAAACACATGCATGCATATTTTTTGTCAATGTGTGTGAGATGAGATACACACACCAACAACTATTTGGCGCGTCGAGGCATTGATACCCTTATACATAGAAATGGTATAGAATGTTTAAGGAAAACAATTATTATTGACTGCACTAATAGTTGCACACTAAATACGATATTATGTATTTCTCAGAGATTAGATAAAAATGTGTATATGAGAAGGTTTGTGGTATTTGGTTACAGAACTTATGAATAGTTAAAATACCCTCTTTTGAGAAAGGGTGCCTGGCTGATCGAAAAATTAAAAATTATAAAATCTGCCTGGCTGCTTGCATGTTGAAAGCGAGTGGAGAAGAAGAAGACATGACTTCGTGAATTAAAGGCATATCAGTGCTTAGAAACCACAACAATGAGTTAGAAGAGTATAGAAGCTTAGATCATAGGCTGTAGCTTCAAACCAAGAAGGGATAGCAGGGACAGAATTTGTGGTGTGCTTTTTTCATTGTCAAGTCGTTTGTTTTGATTATGGCTGTTGTTGGTTCATATGGGAAATATTTTGACGTTGTCATTGATTTTTGGGCAACGGCATAAGTAGCTGTAGACAGCCGGGTGTTGTGTTTGCAATTGTTGTTTGCTATCGCGCTCGAAGTGTTTCGGAAAAGAGCTTTTGATCCAAAAGCCTCCTCTGTCTCTTTATTACTCAAAAGTACAGTATGAAGCCGCATCTCACTCAGCGCACAAATTCGCTGCAGCTGATGCCTTTTCATAATATATATTAGTTTAAAATCCTTACGGCCCAAATACATATGTGTGTATTGCTTCGCTCTCACTCATTGCTTTGCGAGCACAAGTAACAAGTCGCAAAATTTGAAAATGTTCAATTTTTGGTTTTTTCTTAAAATTCTTCGACAAGCCGTCGATGAATTACCCTTGCAGAAATACGACTTAGTTCTTTTTTATTTTAAGCAAAATAGGTCCACACAGTAAACAGAGTATAAAATATAAAGATTTCATTTGGGTCATTTACGTTTTTATTAAATCAAAATAGATCAGACTCTTCTCAGTAAGCCTGACTGGAGGAAGAAATACATGATAAGAGCTTTTGAATGTGTGTGCATTTTGCTACCACAGGCACAAAAGGCACACAATTGATGCAAATATCTCTGGCTAGAGACAAATGCCGTGAGCTACTTGTGCGCACATCCACACAACACAAACATATATGTGTTTGTAGATCTCGGGGTTTTTTAAGAAGCTATGCAGGGAGAATGAGATGCACAAAAGTGCGCAAAGCAATGAGTGAAAGCTAGGCACACTGTGCACATGCATACACTCATATTTATTTGGGCCGCAAGGATTTAAAATGAATATACATATATTATGACAAGGCATCAGCTGCAGCGACTTTGTGCGCTGAGTGAGATGCGGCTTCATACTGAACGTTTTTCTTTCGAGGACGGCGTTCGGCTGCCACTCTCAGCAGTCTTACTCTATCTGGGCACACCAAAATGGTTGCTGGCACCCATGGGGCTTACTCGTTGCGATTTTTCAATGTTTCGAATATTCTGCTGTTTGACATATCTATGCAATGTATGGTTAGTGGTATGACTGACAGAGATAGTTTAGTATCTGAAAAGAAAGGGGGAATAAGTTACGCTGCAAAAAGGAAAAATCACAAGGTTTGCGGGAGTCATAGTCATTTGCAATAGAAAGTTTAACCAAGTTTTTCTTAACTTTCTTTCAGGTGACTTTATCCAACAACAAAAATCAAATTTTAATGCTGTTATCTTTTTGTGAATATACGAATATTCTATTAAATAATAAGATGTACTGCTGTTAATTTCATCAAGATCGGCTAGCGCAAATATGCGAATATTCTATTGAACAATAAGATCTACTACTGAAAATTTAATCAAGATCGGCTAACGCAAATTCAGGAATTCCGGTATACATGTACACACCCACATTCATGCATCTTTATTATACCCTGAACCCATTATAAATGGGTAAAACTGGTATAATATATTTGTGCAAATGTATGTAACAGGCAGAAGGAAGCATCTCCGACCCCATAAAGTAAATATATATTCTTAATCAATGGCTGAGTCGATCTAGCCATGTTCGTCTGTCTGTCCGTCCGGGTGTATGAACGTAAGGATATCAGGATATCAATCGATAAAAAGCGATTTGTCAGAAAAATCTCTAAGGTTTTAAAATCTAGAATCACCAAATTTGACATGTCAAAGAGTTTATATATATATATATATATATATATATATATATATATATATATATATATATATATATATATATATATATATATATATATATATATAATATCAAGCATCACCAGTTTGAGCCACAATATAAAAATAATTGTCTTTTTGAGAATATACGAATATTTTATAGCACAATTAGCTGTACTGCTGAAAAGCTCATCAAGATCGGTTCAGAAACACAAAAATTATTTAAGGAAACGTTTGCCTTTATTGAACGTGGGTTTGCGACAGTAAGCGCAAATTGCAAGAATTTCTGTATATATGTGCATGTACACATTAATACGGACCTACATTGAATTGTATAAACAGCATTGCAATTGCGTTTATATTGTATTCTTTTTACTTGATTTAAAGATATTAGGTAGTAGCGGGGAGGTGGCGATAGGTATAAAATAGAAGATACTTCATATATATCTATTCTAGAAGCTACATGCTCAGTAACAGGATTTCGATATAGATTTTTATCGATTACTTGGAAACGGGGCAAGTTATCGAATATCGGAAACAAACTCAATGTGCGCGGGGACTAAAGGCACCTACAGCTAAGTCAGACAATCGGATTTGGCTAGATCAACTCGGCTATTAATGCTGATCAAGAATATATATACATTATGTGTTCGGAGATGCTTCCTTCCATCGAAGTATGCTTGTTGTAAAATTTTATAATAAGTTAGTAACGGGTGGATCGACTCTTCTGGGTTGACTAGCCAATTAAACTTATCTGTCCCTACTTCATATCGCTTAAATTGCATAACAAGCATTACCGAGTAGTCAGCGAGTCTTTTCTTCTTCGTATAAAGTCTTTTATTCTAAACAAGTCGATAGTCTTAGCATATACTATTTTTTCATTTAGTATTCGTTTTTGTACTCCGCGACTCGTGTCGTACGTTACATGACTACGACCCTCGGTCAGTTGGGCGGGAAGTGGTATGCAGCACACTGCATCGAGATTCGCGGGAAAAAAGGATTTTATGATGGCCCGGACGAGCCATGATTTTAAAAATTAAAATAATAAAAAACTGTATCTAAGCTCCTTGATAGGGGTACATTTCGTAGCGTCCCTGACATCTACACCACACTCCCTGTATTCTAGACGTTAGCGCCTTCCAGAGACATTCGTGGAGCGAGGGTTAGAGCGAAGAGAGGGTTTCTAAACCTAAACAGGAGCCTGTAAAGCGCCCAGGAAAACGGCGGAGCTGGAGATGAGGCTTAAAACACTGTTGAGGTTGAGAGGATCCTCGGCTTACTAAATATCGTAAATACTGCGACACAAGGTAGACTAGCAGCAGGTTATATGATCCGACGACAGATGTGCAAAGTAAGTCGCCGAGGACAAACGGATGGCGTCACTCGCAAAGTGTGTCGGCCCTCCAGGGGACGGGACTTGTAGGCTCGCCCCAGATTTAGTAAACATCAGGAAATTATCTTATAGAAAGTTTGCCTGCAGCCTCAGAACAGATAAGGGGAGTAACAATGGCAACCTAAGAGGAAATAGGAGCCGACAGGACCAAAGAGCTGACAATATTCCAGGTGTCCAGCTGGGATGATGACTGGGTAGACAGCAGCAAAGGCGACGCTATCAATGCAGTGGCGACGGACGCAGTAGCTGTCGTAGATACGGATCACGTACGATAGCAGAAAGTTGAAAATTAAGCATCGGATAATGAGTGTAGCAATACCGCGGAGGCGGTCTCCTGGGTAGTTGGCACAATGAACATCATAGCCATGAATGCGAAAGGGGGACCACCTGTTGAAGTGAGTTTTCATTATAAGTTGAATGTCAATGTCGCGGTCCTAAACGATTTGCTCGAACGTTAGGGACTGTTAATGAGGCCATTGGCCATCAGCACGAACTACTCTCTATAAGCTTGATGTCATTATCGACATCATCTAGTTAAAATACGATAGCAATATTAAGGATATCACAAGAGCTGCACTTAAAGAATGAGTGTGGGTTGAAAAACTGTTGCCTGACTTATTTTAAAACAGAACTGGTGTAAAGCAAGGCTGTTTGCTTAGCCTATTATTATCCAGATCCGCAAGAGAAAGTCAGTCGACACACATCTTAGAACACAATAACTCAAAAGCGTACAGCATTAAGTAAAACTATTTCTTGGAAGTTGCCACCAATCACACTTATCTCTGATGCTTGAATCTTGGGATATAACCTGCTACACCTAAAACCAGGCTCGATATGCCTGGACACTGTCTGGTTGCGATATACGACAAACAAGTAAGTGCTATAGCCGGGAATGTTTGACTAAGAAATACCGAAATCCTTCTTGCTACTTCCTCGCTTGCTCAAGCTTTAGCAAAAAAGTACACTTTTAAAGAAATTAAAAAAAAAACTTTTCATTCCCCTCATAACTTAACGCCATGCTTATATTTTGATCATTATGGAAAAAAAAAGAAATAAATAGAATGAAATAAATACAGCACCGCATACAATACAATTGCAATTTCTATTAGTAGAATTCGAACACACTCATTTGAATGTATGTATTTGTATATGTGTGCGAAGGCATACAAAAATTATTGCAAAATGACCACATGTATATAACTTCTGAGTTCCTTAACCGATGTAGATGATGTAGATCTTATTTTGTCATAGAATATTCGTATACTCGCAACAAGACAACAGCTTTAAAATTCTGACTTTATATGTGGTCCAAATTTTCATTTATTAGTCGGAATAGAGGTGGTGTCTAAAAAATTAAACATAATTTATCTGTGTTATTTGAAAAATCGGTATCTAAATCATGGTTTTTGAGCACATATCTAATATATCGAGAGTTAGAGAGTAAGCTCAGATACAACATATTTCCCTTTTTAAATACCTTCTTTGTTCAAAAACTGCCGTCAGAGATGCTTCATTATGCCTGTTGCAAACAATTGTTCGATATATACATATATCTCTACCGATTTTTTTTTGCTCAGAGTTGTCGATAATTTGAAACAAACTCATTGCGAATTTCCTTTGGTCTCTTTGGTCACTTAAAATAGGATTTCGATTTTTATCAATTGCTTGTAAACGGGGCAAGTTGTCGCTTATCGGAAACAAACTCGTTCTGCGGCAGCTAGCGCAAATTACAGCATTTTCTATACATTAAAAACATGTGCACACACACATTCATGCGTGTCTTTATTGAATTTTATAAGAATCAATCCAATTGCGATTGTATTGTTTTCTGTGCTGTGTGTATGTGCAGCTATTTAATACGTGTTGTTTGTTTCATGAAATATTAATTGTTGTCCGGTCTGTTGCGGGTTTGAGCCCTATTGAACAAACTATGTTTTTTTATTACTGCTAAAGCAAACGTGCTTGTAGCGCGAGCTGCAATCGGTGTTGGTAAAAGATGGTGTGCGGAACTCCCGACTAGAGCCTCTTGGCAAAAAAATACTATTCTCACTGAGTTCGGATTAATCAACTTATTGTTTATAGCCACTTGTAACAAATGTAAGATTTATAATAGTGTAATGCTTATTTAATTGATGTGATTTATTACACAGACTAAAGGGTGTTTAAAATAATAATCTATGGGATTTCAACTTAACGCTGCTGCAGACAAAAACCGACTATTTGTCGACAGCTTACTACTGCCAAAATGTGTGTATTTTGCTAGCTCATCTATGGGTCGTAGTTAGATATATGTTAATTGAGTGGATAAAGTTAGTTCCAGACTCATAAAATAAGTTTTTGTTGCACGGGGGAGTCTCCAGGGGTATCGACACGATACATCGATATAGCAAAAATAATTTGGGAGAGCGTGGGCGTGTTCCCGCCCGATTCGCTCGGAGGGGAATGAGCGAAATGAGCGTTTGTAATGCCCTGGACCTACCAAGGTCGTTGACCTACGTATGCCGTTGTGCCTATGGGCAGCAAAACACAATGAATTCTGAGTGTATAAGTTTGGTTGCTGCCCATAGCAACGGAGTCTGGTTTGAGTTGCGAGCCAATATGGTCAGGTTATGCGCAAACGCACCGTTTTTAAATTTCCGACCACTCCAAACCTTAAATTAATACAAAAATATTACATTGGTCAAGACCCACCATTAAAATCCCGTAAAAGTCCGCAAAATTAATAACACCCCTTATCCTATATATATACCCATATAATGTCGTGGCGGACGATAAAAAGAAAAACTTTGGGTCTAGCACCAGCATTTATTGGGACACTTAGTGCTCAACCCAGGACTGGGAAAACGAACAAAATTTAAAGGAAATAAAAGTGCAAGCAACTCGAGAACGATCATAAATAATTAAAACTAAATATGTGTAAGTCATTCCGGCACCGAAGGGAGCGGAGGCCGACCGGCTGGTCCACCAGGCTCTCAAGCCCATCAGCCGTGGCCCGGCTAATCACATCGAAGCGAGAGGAATCCGTCCAAGAGTGCCCGTCGACGACTACCGGCTTCTTTTTGCCCCAGCGCTGGCACCAAAATGGGAGGAGGCGAACGACAACAATTGAGATAATAATATTTAGTTTTCTTTCTGTGAGTCTTATATATATATTTAAAAATATATATACAAGCGGGTATAAACGGGCCTTGACCGTTGCACGTATAAAATAAATGTTCTCACAAAGCTTTAAAAATGAACAAACAACTTTCATACAAACGTTTTCCAAATTACCACTGTTGCGAGTGGTATTTCCCAAATCGCAGAAACAGGCATTTCTTAAGTTCCTATGTAGAGCTTTGAAAAGAATTCGGACAAAACTTAAAATTTCTCCAAAAAAATCTTTGGATTGCACTTTCAACCATGAAAGCTTTGATTTTGCCAAAAATGTGAAACACGTCTTAAATGATTTTTCATATCAATCTTTGGAAATGAATTCAAGCGCGAAACGTCACCCATTAAATCTTTGATCCCTATTCTCACCAAGGAGGGATGGATTTTCCAAAAAGTGCGAAACACCCCTCAAATGAATTTGAACTAATTTCATTGAAAACGAGTTTGAGGCCGATCAGAACGTAAACAAAAAATGTACATACAAACGGTTTTTGCTAATTGTTGTGTAATTGGGTGTAATTGGGTGTAATTTCCCAAATCGCTCAAACACGTATTTATTAAGTTCTTATGTAGAGCTCTGTAAATAAGTTTGAAGCAAATCGGACAAAACTTAAAACTGCACCAAAAAAATCTTAGAATCACACTTGTCACCGAGGATGCTTTAATTCTGCGAAAAATGTGAAACACGTATCATATGATTTTTCATATAGATCTTTGGAAATGAATTTGACCCCCATTTCCACCAAGGAGGAATACTTTTTTTGAAAAGTGTCAATCACTCCTCAAATGAATTTGAACAAAAATCTTTGAAATTGAGATTGACGCCGATCGGATGGTAAACAAAAAAGTTTCATACAAACGTATTTCGCGACTTTTCGACACTTGCGGGAGGAATTTCCCGCAACCGCGCCTTAACGTGCACCTCCATTACATAAGGTATCTACAGTGAACATTTCAGCTTCCAAGTTCTTATGGTATGGGCTCTGCGTTGAGTTATTGCATCTGCCCAGTAAATAGAAAATCTTAAAATTTGGTTACCTGCACGAACAATACACACATACATACTTTAAAATACCTCTTTCTATCGCCGATCACCGCCCCCCAGAGAGCTCTTTAGGCAGGGTAAGGTAGATTAAGCGACTTAATAAATAAATACCTGCTGCACGAGTGATTATTGTAGCATACACTGATATATGTTTATTTGTGTAGGTATCCTGTTCCCCATTGGTGTTTGCTCTTGTGGCAACCGACACTAGCCTTTGCAAAGTTTTTTCGCTTGTTGACGTTCGCGCAAATAAGTTTGTTAATATAGAGTACATAAAAAAATGAAACTTAAGAAAGTAATGTTTATTGTAAAAGTCTTAATTAATGCCACCAATTATGCACAACTAATACAAAGAATCATTTCCGGTTAGGTTTGTTGATGGGGAATG